>QEOT01005511.1:383997-420844 GCA_003123785.1 Pterocarya stenoptera
AACCAAACTCAATGGAATATCAGAGGCCACGTATGAAGAGCATTTTGGAGAAGAAGGCGGACTGCGCAATCAGTGATCGCTGCTTTTTATAAGGTACCAAAGTCACTATATATCCTTACAAAGACATCATGTCCACATACATAGCCTCTTAGAGTGGTTTAAAAAATGGCACGTTTCGTGGTCTTTGCAATATGAGATTTGTGGCACAGATGCTTTCGTTTCAGTCCCTCCCGACTTTTCAAAAGACTCATTTCGAGACACGAAAATGTTGCCCACAAATGTGCTCAGAGAACTTCTTCATTATAAACAGATTTTATAGAAATATATTTCTCTTCATAACTAAAGTGGTTAAATAAAATACATTAGATCTACTTTTAAAAAAATTACAATCTAATATACAACAATAAAGCCTTGTTTGGAAATAAAGGTATTTTAAAATATTCTCATATATTTCCTTGGCAAATAGGAAAATAAAACTTTTTTTTTTCAAATTTCAAAACAAAAATAATACTAAAAAATATATTCAAATAATTTTTTAATTTTATAATATTTTTATTCAACTATTTCTCTATCTTTTTTCAAAATCTAATAAAATATCTTAATTTAAACTATTTCACAACTATTCCCAAATCATATCACTACTATTATTTATAAGGCTCCGTTTGAATAGTGAGATGAGATAAGATGAAATGATTTTAGATAAAAATTAAAAATTGAATAAAATATTATTGAAATATTATATTTTAATATTATTATTATTTTGAGAATTGAAAAAGTTGAATTATTTATTATATTTTATGTGAAAATTTAAAAAAATTGTAATGATAAGATGATATAAAATAAGATAAGATAAAACACTTTCACCATCCAAACAGGTGTACCTAAATATTCTGAGATATATTTTAATTGTCAAAGGAGGTCGAAATTAATCATATCAACTGCAGGAGAAAAGGATATATACTTAAAACCTTGTCAAATTTGACTATAATCCACACCAATTTGGAGATAGGACAACATGACCAAGTGATAAAAATCTTCTCAAAGTTTCTCGTGATGTAACACTAGGCGCACCACACGCACCAGCTAGCTTGACAACTAAACTAAGTTGTTATATATGCCCTACCTAGCATACATATATAATATATATAAACATCTTTCCAAGAAAATCATGTAGATATATAGTTGGATTTTAATCATACAAGGGTCATGACCACGTACATCTGTTATAATCAAACAAATTAAGAGTGACGGGACTATGGAGTCCAAGAACCCATCAAGTAGAAGAAAGTATCCCCTGCCAAATATCGTATTATTTGTGGGGGAGGGGAGAAGATTTTGATGCTTCTTTACTGCCATCTATATATATTTTCTGACTTTCCACATTCGAATTCTAATCTCAGTATCAATTATGACCCCACCCACCCAACCGACCCCACCACATCTCTATCACCATGCATGCATTCACCAAAACATTAATGCTTAGTAGAAATATAAATATTTTCATTCTATTATTTCCAATTATATTTATACTTAATTGATTTTGTGAAAATATAATCATTTAATTGGACAATCACTTAAAAAAGTGTAATATTAATAAGTAAGAAATTTAAAATAAAGAATAATATTACTTTAATTACATAATTTAAAGAAGACACTTATAAAGCTTTTTTGTCTGGGTTTTTTTTTTTATATTTTGCGATGGGATCTCAATTGGAGTCTAAATATTAGTTAATGAATAATTTTTCTCATCAGTCATTATTCAGTATTTTATATTCTAAAAAAAAACCTATTAAATGTAGAGTATAAAAATAAATAGTAACTAATACATAACATTTCTTTTAATTAATACATGTAAAGATAGCGGAAGATCAAATGAATGAATCAATTAAAGGGTTGGCTTGGGCTACAAAATTTGTTGCCAAGAGTGACATTGATATGGCAGATATACATGTTGTTATTATTATTATCATAAATTCAAAATGACAAATAATATTTCTTAAAATAAAATAATTAAAAATAAATAAATTTAAATGAAATCTTGCGCACGCAAAGACAGCGTGGAAGGTTGGAAAATCGGGTTGGGTTGGGGAGCAGTTTTGTTGCCAAAAGTGACAGTGGCTGTGTCGTAGGCACACAGTCTGTGAGTTCTATCATTCCCACTGACCATCACGTGCCATGGTGGCCCCTTCCGTACGATCTCCATCACCTTTCACACACAGCTCCGTGGTTCCCATGTGACATCCTCCAGTCCAGCATATCTTTCTTTACCGACTTTTTCTTTTCCTGTGACATTCATTACCACGATCCAAAGCTCTGCAGCTTTTCTTTGACCAAAATATAAAAAAGTAAAAAATTCTCAATAAGCTTTGAAATTAATCTTTTTTTAGAAAAACAAAACACATTAAAAAAATAATAGAAAAATATGATTGGGCTATCATGCATGTGCTTAATTTTGTATGTATCCACCATGATGGATCGGCAGCATTAGTGAGCTGATATATATATTTTTTGGTAGACAATAATAATAATAAATTAGCATTTGGCGGGATCTTGTTTCGAGAAAGAAAACAAATAGAAAACATCAGCACCGCATGTTAAACGTGTCCCTCGTATTTCTGGTCAGATATATATATATATATATATATATTTATATAGATTGTGAGATATATATATATATATAACAATCTATATAATTTTGTATTAATTCCTGGTTTTAATTTGTTTCTTGCATATGGGAAAATTCATCACCTTTCTAACCTTTTTTTCTTCAATTAATATGTTGAAAAAAAGAAAAAGTAAGTTATTCTTATAAGAGAACGATGAGGGGAAACGATTGGTGTGTGATATAATTAATATGTGAGTTATTAGATAGAAAGAACAAAAAATTTACTTTTAAGCTCATATGTTGACACATTTATACGAAAGATTCTATGTATCAGCTACTATTCATTTTCACATTTCATACGTACAGTTTTTTTTTTCATAAGGTATAAGAGTATTTTTTATGAGGTGTGAGGGCTGGTGTTTTTAATAGGGTATGAGATGTAAAGTAGTGAATAGTGACTATTAGCCTATGTGATATACCAGCTACACAGCACGGCAACAATCCAGATACAGAGCACGGCAACAACCTAGCTACACAGCACGACAGATTCCTAATGCGCACAACTGCAGACTCTTAGTGGCACTGTAAAGGCTACAATTCTGTTATTCTCTTATGACAATTGTAACCATAAATTATTTTTTGATTCCTCATGTAAAGTCTATATATAGACACAATGTTCATAATGAAATTCACGCAAGAATATTCAAAAATCTTATTCCTAACATGGTATCAAGAGCTTTTTGAGTAAAACTCCTCTTTCTTTTCCTTTTTTTTTTTTTCGATCCATGGCTGCACCTTCTCTCTACCTCTCTTGTTTTCTCCTTTTCTCACATTGTTACTACAAAACTCACCCCAAAAAATTATTTTCTCTAGAAAGTTCAAACTACAGCCTACCTAAGGGGTCAAGATCTCTTTGCCTATGTTTATGGCACTTTTCCTTCCCCACCTCCCTTTCTCCCTGCAACCACAGATCAACCAGCTAAACCCAATCCTGAATTTTTAGTCTGGAGGTGTACTGACCAATTGGTCCTAAGTGTACTATTCTCTTCTCTCTCAGAATCCATTCTAAGTCATGTTCTCTCATCTTCCACATCTAGCGCACTATGGTCCTCCCTCTCCTCCATGTTCTCTACTCACTCACAAGCTAAAGAGTTTCAAATCAGATTTCAGCTTACCAATCTTTCCCGTGGAGACCAATCCATCTCATAATACTTTGGTAAAGTTCATCTTCTAGCCGATTCTCTTGCCGCCACTAGTAATCCTCTTTCTGATAAAGAGCTTGTTACCTACCTCTTGAATGGTCTTGGACCCTCCTATGAGTTCTTTGTAACCTCCATTACAACCAAAATTGATCCCTTGACCACTCATGAACTATATCAACTTTTGCTCATCCAAGAAACCAGATTTTCGCATCTTACCAAAGACACTGTATCTTCCCTTGATTTTTTTGCAAACTTCAGCTCCTCTAGTGGCATCCGAGGACGCCCGTTTCACAGAGCTGGAAGATAGGGCCATGGTCGCGGAAGACATTTCTCCAACAATCAAGGTCGGGCTGGTTCAAACAACCCACCCCAGTAGAACAAAACACCATGGCCAACATGCCAAGTTGCAGCAAAGTAGGGCATGTTGCCCTCCAATGCCGAAACAGGTTTAATCATTCTTACCAATATGATTCTCCTAGCAATTTTTCTGGTAACTTCATTGCTCCTAGTGCTTCATCAGAAAATGTGTGGTATCCCGATTCAGCTGCTACGCATAATATTACAAATGAGTTGTCCAACTTGAATCTCTCATCTGAACAATACAGTGGTGAGGACACTATCAGGGTTGGCGATGGCACTGGGCTCCCTATACAAAATTTCAATGATTCTTCTTTTCCCTCCACTTCATCTTCCTTTCATCTTAAAAATCTTCTACACGTTCCATATATCACCCAAAATTTGATCTGTCTTACATTTTTGCATTGACAAAAATGTTTCTTTGAGTTCCACTCATCACATTTCCCTATTAAGGATTCGCAGACAAGGCAAACGCTCCTCATCGGGCCAACTCATGATGGGTTATATGTCTTTCCCACCATTCCTTCAACTTCATCTTCTACACATGTCAGCCAGAAATCTTTCATTCCGTAGTGGCATCGCAGGTTGGGTCACCTGTCTCTTGCCCTCATCCATCCTGTTTTGCACACCAACTGCTTGGCGTTTTGTTCTTCAGATGTTTCCTTCAAATGCCCAATTTGTCCACTTGCGAAATCACTTCAGCTTCCCTTTCCTTCAAGTCGGACTGAATATCACAGGCCCTTAGAGTTAGTTTGTTCGGACCTTTGGGGCCCATCTTCACATGTATCCCGTTTGGGTTTTAAATATTATGTTTTGTTTGTGGGCCAATATACAACATTCACTTGGCTTTTTCCAATAAAACAAAAATCTGATGTTTCTCAAATATTTTCCAACTTTTTACCCTTTGTTGAGAGAAGGTTTAATACCAAGTTAATAACCTTACAAACTGATGGAGGTGGTGAATTTAAACCCATCACCTCCATGTGTCACAAACTTGGAATTCAACATCGTCTCTCATGTCCTCACACTCATCAACAAAATGGACTTGTTGAGAGAAAGCACCGTCATATCATTGAAACCGATCTTGCTCTCTTGGCTCAAGCATCGTACCCTTTTTCATATTGGGCCGACGCTTTTGAAACGATAGTTTATTTAATAAATCATCACCCCTCTCCAACGTTAAATCACAAATCACCACATTCACTAATTTATAATCATGAACCCGATTATAATTTCTTGAAAGTGTTTGGTTGTCTTTGTTGGCCCAACCTTCGACCTTATCTCACAAATAAACTTAATCTTCGATCCACACCGTGTTTTTTTTCTTGGTACAGTACTTCACACAAGAGATACAAATGTTTAGATCTATCTAATAATAGACTATATATATCCCGTGATGTTACTTTTGATGAAAATTCTTTTCTTCTTGCCAAGTCTCGGCCCAATACCCCCTCTTTATCAAAGCCCACTCATAGTTCTACCCAGATTATCTTACCCATACTCTCCCCTTCCATACTTGGCCCAGCTCCGCAAAGCACGCCTGTTAGCCCAACTTTGACACACACACCTTCTATCCTTGGCCTAGGCCTCAGTCCCATTTCACAAATCCCTTCCCCTGCATCTTCATCTACCTCCAGACCGCATCAAACCCTCACATCACCTCTTCTCAATCCATCCACTCTTGTCCCTCCTTGGTCACCAATTATAACTCATGCTCAGACAAACTCATCTCGCCCTAGAATGTTCTCTGATGGCACTGTGCCCTACCCAGCACGGCAGTGTCTCACCACCACTGTTCCCGTTCTCGATGAGCCTTCAAGCTACACAGTGGCTTCCAAGTTCTTGGATTGGCGTTATGCTATGGCTTAGGAATTCACTGCTTTGACTCAAAACCTCACTTGGACGCTTGTACCACCGGTTCCCTCATCAAACATTCTTGGGTGTCACTGGGTATATAGAACCAAGACCAATGCAGATGGATCTTTTCAGAGAAGAAAAGCTCGATTGGTGGCCAAAGGCTTTCACCAACAGCCCGGACGTGATTACCACGAGACATTCCGTCCCGTGGTCAAGTCTTCGACCATTCATCTAATCTTTCGATTGCTATGTCTCGGTGCTGGTCTTTGCACCAGCTTGATATTGAGAATGCCTTTTTGCATGGTAATCTCACTGATCATGTCTTTATACAGCAACCTCAGGGCTTTATAGATCCAAATAAGCCTACCTTTGTATGCAAGCTCTACAAGGCAATTTAAGGGTTAAAGTAAGCTCCAAGAGCCTAGTTCGAACAACTCAGTTCTTGGCTTCTTGAGTATGGTTTTCTTCCCTCCAAAGCTGATCCTTCATTGTTTATTTTCAGTACTGATGTTGTGAAAATCTTCTTACTTGTCTATGTTGATGACATAGTGATAACTGCATCTACCTCCTCTGTTATTAAGACTTTAATTGCTGCTTTGGGTACTGCTTTCCCAATTAGAGATCTTGAGAATTTGTCTTTCTTTTTGGAACTTGAAATTGATTATACCTCAAATGGCTTGTTGATGTCCCAAAGGAAATATATCATAAACTTACTCAACTGCAGTAACATGCTTCAGTCTAAGCCCATATCCTCACCAATGGCAGCATCTCTTAAGCTTTCTAAATTTGATTCCCCTGATTTTGATGATCTTGTTCTCTACAGAAGCTTAGTTGGAGGTCTTTAATACCTTAATCTCACCCGCCCAGACATTTCATTTGCTGTAAATAAACTGTGTCAATTTATGCCCTCACCCAAACTTACTCACTGGAGTGCACTAAAAAGGATCATGCATTACCTAAAGAGTACAATCAATCATGCCTTATATTTTGCTTCCTAATCAAAATTTGTTCTTTAAGTTTATTCTGATGTAGATTGAGGTGGTTGTTCGGATGATAAACAATCAACTAAAGGATTTTGCATCTATCTTGGTAACCATCTATATCATGGAACTCTAAGAAGCAGAAAACAGTGGCTAGATCATCTAAGAAGCTGAATACAAGTCCTTGGCTTCTTCTGCAGCTGAGTTAATATGGCTTCAAACTCCCCTCAAGGAACTTAACTTGTTTTTACCTCAAGCACCAACACTTTGGTGTGACAATCTAGGTGCAACATACTTTTGTGTTAATCCTTTTTTCATTCAAAAACCAAGCACATGGACATAGACTATCATTTTGTACGAGATCGAGTCGCTGTCAACACACTTAGAATTTCCCTTTGCAGCTCCAAATATCAATTGACTGATGTTCTTACCAAACTATTAGTTGTAGAAAAGTTTAATTAGTTCAAAACAAGTCTCAAAGTGGTTGACACCCCTTTAGACTCGAGGGGGCGTATTAGACTATGTGATATACTAGCTACACAGCATGGCAACAACCCAGCTACACAGCACGGCAACAACCCAGCTACACAGCACGACATATTCCTAGTGCGCACAACAGCAGACTCTTAGTGGCACTACAGAGGCCACAATTCTATTATCCTCTTCTGACAATTAAAACCATAAAATATTCTTTGATTCCTCATGTAAAGTCTATATATAGACACAGTGTTTATAATGAAATTCACGCAAGAATATTCAGAAATCTTATTCCTAGCAGTGACATATGAGAAGAATTTTTCCACTTATATATACCGAGAATGTGAAAACATGTTACATCAATTAATAAATAGTTTATATATATATATATATATATCTATAATAGGTTTCACATGAATAACTAGTGTATTTTATACACACTGATTTATAAATGAAAAAACTCAATAAAAAATATAGAAATACTGCTTTTCATTTTAATTTTATATTCTATCATTTATAATAGATATATCACGTTTTAAATGATTATCTTGTCAACCGATTAATTTATATAGCCATTTAAAATAGAGAATGTTAGATATATAGCCCGCATACCATTTGACAACCTTTAACCGAATTAAATATTTTTTTTAATTTTCTAAATCTTCCCAATTACATAAAAAATTAATGACTTATCTAACTGACTTTTATTCTAAAACATTTAAAAGTTTCAAAAATGAAAGTAAATAAGTTAGAGTAATCCGTCAAAATGCATGGGTTGTCAAATGATAAGCCAATTAGAAGTACTCCTTTAGAGATGCTACATCCAAAAATAATATAACTTAAAAAAATAATTTATATAATTTTAAGATTCGCGTATTTTATTTAAAAAAATATTCATAAATTTAAAATTTATATGAAAAATTTATTTTTTAATGATAAATCTTATTTATTTTTTAAATGCATAACATTTATTTTAAAATTATATATAACATTGCTCAAATTAGAATCGATGACTCATTAGCTAATCTAATTTCAACCCCAGTGGGTGCTTTTTGAAATGAATTCGCAAATTGCGAAATAAAGAAAATAAAGACGAAAAAAAACCTACAATATTAGCCACGTCTGGTTGTACGGACACGGACCCTTCTTTCTTTATAACATGGAGCCGTGGGGGATTGAGCGCTTCTCTGGCTATTTTTCCAAGGGCGGTGAACGCAGTCTACCTTGGTGAGGAGCTATTCAGTGGGGCAGTTCGGTGGAATCTCGATGGACGAAATTGAGGATTTATGTGGCAACCTGCGCCTTACGGAGGAAGAGGAAACTTTAGTTGCCTGTGATGTTGGTAGCGATGAGGAAATCCTACGGAAGGGTGCAAGGAGTTTGGTAGGGAAGATTTGTGCTGATAGGTCCGTAGGGAAGGAAATAGTTGCAAACACGATGGGGAGAATTTGGAGGATTAGCAAATTGGCCAGCTTTCACGAAGTTGGCATGAATGTTTTTATAATCACTTTTGCAAATCATGCAGATAGGCAGTGGGTGCTTGAAAGAAAGCCTTGGCTTTTTGATAATTTTCTTTTTATCATGAAGCCTTATGAGGGTGATCTTCAACCTGGGAAGATGGATTTTAACGTGGAATCTTTCTGGATGCAGATTCACAATCTGCCTTTGGGTCATATGACCAAGGATTGGGAAGAGCGTATCGGGTAGACTGTGGGAAAAGTCCATGATGTTGATGTAGACGAGGATGGCATCGGCTGGGGGAAGTTCTTGCGCGTGCGGGTTGAGTTAACACTGAAGAAGTCTATTGCACGAGGTCGGATAATCATGGTGCAGGGAAAGAAGGTTTGGTTGCCATTCAAATATGAGAAACTCCCACGGTTTTGCTTTAGCTATGGGTGGATTTTACATGGTGCTTCTGGGTGCTCCATGTCTACTGCTACCACTTGCTCGGATGCACCACAATTCGGGCCATGGCTCCGGGCTGAAGATAATTACAAGCGGAGGTCCTATTTTGCTAATTCTGAGTTTAGCTCTGAAGGGAAGAGAAGAGGTGTTAAGGATTGGACCAATGATAATCGAGTCAGTGAGGTTGAAGGATTACTGGTCAGGACTGGTTCTGGGTGGCGGTGGAAGGAATCTGACCATGGGCAGGGCAATTCTGGTAATTCTACGGGAAACCCCCCAAGGGTGGATGACGAAATTATTAGTGCGCATGGGGGACAGGATTTCATGGAGTTTGAAACTGGCCTGAACATGGAGGAAGTGGTTACCTGTTCTCCACAGAGTCCACGGAAGGTGATACAGGTTGCGCCATCTTCGGTGGAAATAATGTCCAAACAACACATAGATATTCACTCACACTCTGTTGAGTGGGAAAAACTGTTGGGGGAAGTCAAACTTATGATGGGCTCGAGTGATATGGGCCGGAAAGGAAAGGCTGGCAACAAGGGCTTGGTTCCTATAGAGTCCAATGAACTCAGTGGGTATAAGGGCAGCCTTCGCTCTCATGCAACTTCACATGAGGCTCTTTTGACTTCGGCAGATGGAAATCTATATCCAGCTCACCCTCTGGAGCATCCCACTACAAGTTTTAGATGGAAAAGGAGGGCTAGAGGACAGTACACGGAGGCATCAGTATCGAGCATTCATTCTGGCGAAAAAAGGCCTGTTGGACCGAATGCAGATGCGAGGACTGGGGGATTTGGGTCTAAGCGAGGTAAATTTTCTTTCTCCACTGGTAATGACGAGCATAATGTTGATACGGCACAGGCTGAGGTCCAGCCTCGCCGAACTCCATGAAAATATTCAGTTGGAATTGTCGGGGGCTTGGGAACCCCCGAACAGTTCAAAGCCTTAGTCTCCAGCTAAAGGCACAAGCTCCCACTGTAGTTTTCCTTATGGAAACCAAGTTGAATACTGTTAAGGCTCAGAGAATATCTCGGAAAGTGAATTATGAAAATTGTATAGTTGTGGATGCCGTAGGAAGGAGTGGAGGAATAATGGTCATGTGGAAGCAGGATATAACATTGGAATTAGTTTACTTTTCACAGAGGCACATTAATTTTATTGTTAGACCAAATGAGAACAAGTCTTGTTGGTTACTTACCTGTTTCTATGGGCACCTAGAGGCTAGTAAGAGAATGGACGTTTGGCATCTGCTAAAGTCTTTTAATCCAAGGAATATGGGGTGGTGCATCATAGGTGATTTTAATGAGGTCCTGTCTCATGCTGAGAAAATAGGAGGTAAGATCCGCTTAGAATCTCAAATCAGTATATTTCGAGAAGTTCTTCAGGATGGGGACTTATATGATTTAGGATGGAGTGGATGCAAATTCACATGGAGCAACCGGCATGAGGACTTCACTTTCACTAAGGAAAGGTTAGATAGAGCATTATCTAATAATGTGTGGAGGAAGGAGTTCTTTGGGGTTAAAGTTGAAACTTTGAGTGCGCTATGTTCTGATCATCGACCAATTGTTCTAGAATTTTTTTACAGCAGTGGCCAAACAGCAAGATTCTAGTCTTCTTTTAAATATGAAGCTAGTTGGTCTAAAGAGGTGGGGTGTAAGGAGGTTATTAAAGCAGCTTGGCAGGGATCGGGAGGTTGGAGTTCCAGATATGGTATGTTACAGCAGAAACTCAAAACTTGTAGTCGCGATTTAAAATTTTGGAGCAGAAATCTTATTAAGAATAGAGAAGTCGCGATAAAGCAAAAAATCGAAGAAATTAAGTAGCTGGAAGAGCATGAATGTGTAGAAAATATGCAGTCACTCAAGAGAGTCCAAAAGGAGTTAGGTGTGTTACTGGATTTAGAAGATCTGAGATGGAAACAACGTGCAAAGTCCCATTGGTTGGTAAAAGGTGATAGAAATACTAAATTCTACCACGCTTGTGTCAATCAACGAAGAAAGAAAAATCTGATCAAGACAGTGGAGGATGGCTCAGGGCAGACTTTGGATACAAAAGAGGATATTGCGGCTGGTTTTTGGAACCACTTCCACCAAATTTTTCAATCTTCTCAGCCTTTCTCAGAGTCTATTCAGGCCTGCTTAGAAGGGGTGGAGGAAAGGGTCAGTTCTGAAATGAGAGCACACTTGGATCGAGCTTTTTTCAAGGAAGAAGTTGTGATGGCTTTAAGACAAATGTCCCTTTTAAGTCTCCAGGGGCAGATGGTTATAGTGCAAGTTTTTTCCAAGACCATTGGGATGTGGTTGGGACAGAGGTGATTAGAGAGGTATTAATGTTCTTAAACAATGGTAGAATGCCAACAGGTTTGAACCATACTCTTATTGCTCTAGTTCCAAAGGTTTATTCCTAAATCAGTTAATGACTTTCGCCCCATTAGCTTGTGCAATGTTTGGTACAAGCTTATTTCAAAAGTCTTAGCTAATTGACTTAAATCTGTTTTGACAAAGATTATCTCTTGGAACCAAAGTGCATTCATTCCTGTCCGTTTGATCACTGATAATGTCATGATAGCTTATGAGCTTCTTCATTCAATGCATGCAAGGAAGAAAGGTAGGGATGGGTGCATGGCAATTAAGCTTGATATGTCTAAAGCATATGATCGGGTGGAGTGGGGTTTCTTGGAAGCTTTGCTAATTCGATTGGGTTTTGGTGCTCATTGGATCAAGTTACTCATGACTTGTGTCAAGTCAGTCACATATTCTGTTTTGGTTGATGGAGTACAAGGAGATATAATAGTGCCGTCAAGGGGGTTAAGACAAGGAGACTCGTTATCTCCTTATCTGTTTTTACTATGTGGTGAGGGCCTTAGTAATTTGCTCCAACAAGCTGAACTGAAAGGACTGATTAAAGGGGTGGCTGCTGCTAGGGGAGGCATAAAGATCAACCATCTCCTTTTCGCTGACGACTGTGTAATCTTTTGCAAGTCTACGGAAAAAGAATGGTTCAATTTAATTCAGATCTTACATATGTATGAAGAGGCTTCGGGTCAGGTGCTAAATAGACAAAAAACTTCAATTCTCTTCAGCTCTAACACAACGACTTCTCTGCAGGAATGTATTCTCCAACATGCTGCAGGAGTTATCTGTGATAATTTCAGTAAATATTTAGGTTTACCTACTGTTGTGGGAAAATCTAAATATGACACCTTTAAAGGACTAAAAGACAAGGTTTGGAAGAGGATCACAAGTTGGAAGTCACAGTTTCTGTCAACAGCAGGTAAGGAAGTTTTGATAAAGAGTGTTCTTCAAGCAATTCCAGCATACACAATAAGTGTGTTCAGACTCCCAAAAGGATTACTCAAGGAAATGGAGTAGTTAATTGCTAAGTTCTGGTGGTCTCACAACAAAGACAGCAAAGGGATGCACTGGAAAGGTTGAACAAAGATGGGGGCTGTGAAGAGCATGGGGGGTTTGGGCTTTCGGGACCTTAATTGTTTTAATAGGGCTTTATTGGCAAAACAGGTATGGAGGTTTATCCAAGATCCCTCATCCTTGGCGGCTCGGGTGTTTAAACAAAGTATTTTTCCACATGTCATATTCTGCAGGCCAAAGTTGGGTATTGCCCCTCTCATATATGGAGGAGTTTCTGTTCAGTATTGGATCTAGTGAGAAGGGGGTATGTTTGGCGTGTTGGCAATGGAAAGAAGATTAAGATTTGGAAAGATAAATGGATCCCCAGTCCATCTACTTACCAAATTCAATCTCCAATATCCATTTTGGGACTTGATGCTACGGTGGATGAACTTATTGATGATATTACTAAGACCTGGAAAAAAGACTTGCTATATTCTGTATTCACAAAGGAGGAAGCAAATTGTATTAGCACAATCCCCATTAGCCTTAGGGGCATGGATGACAAGGTTATATAGGGTTTAACAGAGAGAGGGTTGTTCACAGTTAAGTCAGCCTACTTTACTGATCTTGATATGAAGAACCAAGGCTTGGGTCAGGCTTCTTTTTTATCACATGATACGAAGCAGTGGAAGAAGCTGTGGAAGCTGGACTGTACAGGGAAGGTAAAACAACTGTTGTGGAAGGCTTTACATAATATTCTACCCACTAAAGAAAATCTGTTCAAAAAAAGGATAGTGGAGGACTCACTATGCCCGATATGCCAAATAGCTAAGGAATCCGTGATCCATGTCTTATGGCAGTGCCTTGCTACAATGAATGTATGGGGAGAAATGACAAGTCCTGTACAAAAGTGGAAGCAGGATTTTTATGACTTCAAATCCTTGTGGGATGTTCTAGTTTTCAGGTTAGATGATGGAACTCTGAATATTGTGGCAACAGTTTTTTCATGGAATTTGGCAAAGGAGGAATGAATATGTGTTCAGTAACAGATTTAGAGTGCCTTCTCTTTTATTTCAGCTAGCAATTCAGGATGCTGAAGTCCCTTGCACACCAGTTCTACAAGATCCAGATGAAGTTTTTGAGGAAGGAGCAGGAATGTCAGATGCCATGCAAGGTTGGGTTCCACCAGAAACTGGTTTTCTTAAAGCTAATATTGATGCTGCGTTTATCAAAAAAACTCAGCGAATGGGTATTGGGATTGTAGTTAGGGATCATTGGGGTGAAGTGCAGGCTGTTCTAGCAGCCTCTAAAGGTGATATCCAATCTGCTGTTATTGCAGAAAGTTGGGCCCTTCTTCGAGCTGTCCATCTGTGTATTGAGCTTGGCTTGAGGAATGTGCAGTTTGAGGGTGATGCTAAATCAGTTGTGGATGCTGTTAACAAGAATTCATGTGATAACTCTTGGAATGGTCAACTCATTGAAGATATAAAGGGCTCGTTGATGGCTTATTAGTACTGGCATGTTAAATATGTGAGTAGACAAAGTAACAGAGCAGCTGATGCTGCTGCTAAATTAGGATTATTGTTAGATTATGAAATTGTTTGGGTGGAAGAGGAACCTCCTGAGGTTACTCCTTTCATTATTATTGACAAATCCTCATGTATTCTTTGATTTATGAAGGGAATTTTCATTTCAAAAAAAAAGAAAAGAAAAGAGTATCTCAACTAATTTTAAATGTTTTTATTATTAATTTTTATTTATTTTTTATAGTATTCATTATTTTTTATATATTTTATTATTATTATTTAATATTTTATATTTATTATTTACAAATATTTTCAAACATTTGAACTATCAAAACCTGAAGCTTCATTTCTTTTATTTTTATTCTTAATAACAATAATAATTACTTTTTTGGAATTGGTGGAGACATCAATGAAGGAATCAGTTGCTTACGTAAAATTTACTCTCTTTTTTTTTTTTTTTCCTTCTTCAAATGCCAAAGGTTATTATTACGAGCATTGCTTTGCATCAGCCTACACACCACACACTAAATTATTTTTTAATTTTTTTAAATTTTTTTTAAATTTTTTAAATTTTTTTAATTTTAGTATTCTTTAAACATTTATATTTTTTTATTCATCATCCATATAATACACATTTAATAAAAAAAAAATTATAGTGTGTGATGTGTAGGCTGATGCAAAGATTAATTCTATTATTACTGGCTGCATCAAAGCTGACGTCTCTGTACTTGTAAATATTATGAAGTGGTTTCTATATCTAAAAAGAAAGAAATAAATAAATAAACATAAGAGGAAAAATACACAAACAATCGAAGGAAAAAAAATATTTTAAAACATAGGATCAGCAGAACTATCGGAAAATTAATAAATATATATGATGACAATTTAATCCTTAAAAAACTGACAAATTTACAAGCTATGCAATATTTAAAAAAGTAATGATCCGTAAAAGTTTTAAGTATACAGATTTTTTTAGGTCTTTTATTAAAAAGAATTGATATAGACAAATAGGAATTTCACAAACTATGGATCACTACTACGTCTAGTTTTTTTTTTTTTTCCTCCCCAGCCCCAATCCTCCTTTCCCCTCGATCGGAGCTAGCCTGCCGCCGTTTCCATCCCTCACCAGCTACAAACAACAAACCCTCTCTCTCAGTCTCTCTTTCTCTCATAGTTATTCTATTTTTCTAATTTTCTCGACGATCAAGCATATTAGGATTTTTCCTTTCAACAACCAAACACAAACCAAAGTTATTTTTCACTCATTTTCTCAACAACACAACAAGAATAAGTTGCGATTTTCCCTCTCAACAATTAAATATAGAACAAATATTATTTCCTTTCATTTTCTCAACATCTAAACAAAATTTTTCCTTTCATTTTCTCAACAACCAAGCATAGAGAATGTGGTAGAGGGCTATTGGTGACGCCAGAAAGCCGTCGTAGCTGCACTAGGTAGAGAATCTCATTGGCGGCGCCACTGGGTAGAGATCCCGCTTCATTCGACAGTGGCCTTCATAAGGATAAGGGGGAGGAGGAGAGCAGGGAAGAAGGAAGGAAAAATAAGGAGGAAAAGATAAAAAGAAAGGCGTGGGTGGGGGGGCACGTGGCGCACATCAATGTCTTTGTAGGATTTGTTTGTGGGATCTATGTGTAGCTCTAGTGTTTTCCTTTATTAAATATAAACATTATTATGAAAAAAGTATAAAAAAAAAATATTTCTTTTGTAGGGCTCTTTTTTTTAATTGGATAATGATACCATTGCAACCGGTTGACCACTCCTTTATTACTTATTCTATATTTGAAAATTTATTTTTATCATTTTCTTTTAAATATTTTTTTAATATCCTTAATCATTAAGAAAAAACTAAAAAAAATATATAATTTTATTAATAATCATTTCTTTAATCATTAAATAAAATTAAAAATTAAAAAATAATAAATATAAAAAAATAATAAATGAGTAATAGAAGGGTAGTAATTCTATCAATTTTTTTAATAATTAAAGATGTGTATACATAAATTTAGATACTTAAAACTTATACCTAAAATTACTCGTATTACAATAAAGAACGTATTTGAATTGGAATTTCTTATATTTAAGCGCTAAAGAGCGACAAAGCTGACCCTCACAGTAAATTCATTCGCTCGTAGAAACAAGATAGCACCTGAAATGTTTGGTACGAAGAGGAAAAAAATAGAAAAAAAATGTACATGTTACCGGGGCACCTAAGACAATTGCTGGTACGTACGTTGTGGCAGAACCAGGTGGAGACACCAAGCTCGAGGGCTCATATAAAGAGGAAGTCCCAGACAGAAAGCACTGAATTTAAAACCCGTGTGCTCACACTCTCTTCTCAGAGTAGAAAGAGAAAATACATATTCCTGAACAAATTGAATTTATAAAAATAAAAATAATATTTATAATTTTAGAGTAGGTAAGTATTATGTATTTTTAAAAATAAAAAAATATTGAAATTATTGAATAAATATAAAATTTATATGAAAAATTTAATTTTTTTAATAGTAAACAATTTTTATTTTTAAGAAGAGTGTGTGATGCTTTCACAACTCATAACTATATTTAATTAAAAAAATAATGAGGATAAAAACAAACCTAAAACCCATTTTGCTTTCCATTGCTGGTTTTGTTCTTGATATTTTCTATCAAAATGCAACAATTTTGTTGTCAATGCCACATTACCGTTTTAGGCATATTATTTTTTCTTATTTAAGCCATGGTTTGTTGAGTAATTATTGTTAAATGAATCAAAAGTTGTATGTATAGATCATGTATGGTTTCAGTTATGGATCCATCTAACTTTTTAGAGTTGTACAATCAAACTTAAAATTTATTTGTTTATCTAGCTAGTTTCTTTTTGTTAAATATTTTAGCATAAGACGACATTTGACTTTTCTATATTGGCTATTCTATATTGGCTAGGAAATCACACAAAAAAAGGTGTCGGCTAGCAATCGAATGCCACTTGAAAACATATGCATGATTTGCTACTCAAAGATAGGAAGCTGGATATATATATATTTAAAGTCAAATTTATTGTTCACTATTGTTCATTGTATTTGTATTTACTGTTTACTATTGTTGAAATAATTGTAAAGGTGTCTCTTGATCTATAAAATGATAACCTAGTCTCCTCTTGTTTCTCTCCTTTGAGGAGTCGAGGTGGTGCGTTTTGAGTGCAGGTTCATGTGTGTCTGTGAGCGTTGAAAGAAATGGAGGGGCTTGAGGATCTATGGGATAATCTTAAACTTATAGTTTAGGAAGATGTGTCGATTGTGATAGAAGACAAAGCGTTGGAGGATGCTCAAAAGAAAGGAGAATGTTGTTTGATAGGGAAAGTTTGTGCTGACAGACCATTTGGGAAGGTGCTGGTAGAATCCACAATGGCAAAAATTGGGCATTTGAGTAAGTCGGCAAAGTTTCTTGAAGTGGGGCCAAATATCTTCATCATCACCTTTGCAACACAAACAGATAAGCAAAGACTTGAGGAAGGAAGACCATGGCTTTTAGCCAATAATATTTTTGTTATTAAGCTTTTTGATGGATTAATACAACCAAGGAAGATGAGTTTTAATGACACGGCGATGTGGATTCAAATGTTTAACCTGTCGTTGGTGTGTATGACCAAAGATAGTGGGGAAAAGATTGGAAGTTAGATTGGAGAGGTGCTGGAGGTAGAGGCAGAGGAAGACGAGGTAGGCAGGGGTAGGTTCTTAAGGTTGAAGATTTTGCTTGATCTTACAAAACCAGTTGCTCGGGGAAGATCAATCACTGTAAATGGGTCGAAAATTTGGATTTCTTTGAAATATGAGATGTTATCTAGAGTATGTTTCCAATGTGGTTGTATTGTCGGCGAGGAAAAGAAGTGTCAGTCCATTGAGGGTTCTAGTGACTCAACAAACCACTTTAGGATGTGGTTGGGAGCAGAAGTCCCATGGCGATGGCGTGCAGCAGAAACTGTAACAAAAAACAGCAGGCAAGATGTGGAAGAAGATCTCGATGTTTGCAATCTTATAGGTAGAAATTCTACACAGCAAACGTTTCCCGAAAAAGAAGGATATTATGATGTTGGAGGAGATCAGGGAGTAAAGCATGGCGAAACTATAGAAAATAAAGGGGAGCGTGCTTCCCGGATGTTTAAAAAAATAATTATGGAAGGAAGTGCGCTGGTGGCAGACAAAAGTGCCGAAATTCAAGAGGGGCTTTAGACTCAATGCTTGGTGGGTCGGGCCTCTCTCGCAATGGGCTGCCCCAAAAAGAGACCTCGAGGGCATCCAACTACTTAAACCCAGGCCCTTCTGAAACTTACCTCTCCCCGATCCTAGCCACACTCGAAGTCCCCCTCCCCTCCTTCAAGAAACAGGGTGATTCAGGGTACGCGGAGAAGGAGGAGCAAAGTAAGGGGCACAGTCAACTACAGATTCAAGGGAAGGAGGCGAACGGGGTTGCTTCCATAAATTGGAAGAGGCAAGTGAGGAAATCATGTACGAATTCCGGTTTGTTGGCTTTTTCCTCCAATAAAAAAAGGAATCGAGATGGAAAGGATAGTACCAATCTTGAGGAAAGGTGATATAAAACGATATAAATTGAGGGATAGTAAGGGTGGTGATGATGCACATCTCGACTCTCGTCTGTCATCAAGTGATGGAGCGAAGTTTGAGCTGGGTAATCCAAATGAGATATCGGGGGTGGCTGGGAATCAGCCCCACCGGGAAACATGAAAATCCTACGTTGGAATTTCGGTGGGCTTGGGAACCCACAAGGAATTTGTGCTCTCCGAAAACTAGTTCGGAGGAAAGATTCCATTATACGTTTTTTGCAGGAAAGTAAATTGAATGCGAAGAAAGTAGAACCAATAAAATACTCTTTGGGTTTTGAGAATTGCTTGGCTGTTGATAGTATAGGTAGGAGTGGTGGTTTGGCTTTGTTCTAGAAGAAGGAGATTAATCTGGTGATTACAAATTTCTCAAAGCATCACATTAATGCTTGTGCTAAAGAAGAAGAAGAAAAAGAAGAAGGGGGGGAGAAAGGGAATGGAAACTGTCGGGTATTTATGGTCATCCTGAGACATCTCACAGGCTTGAGATTTGGAACTTGATTCGTTCTTTCAAGGTTCCAAATAATCGAGCTTGGCTGATGTTTAGGGATTTCAACGAGATTCTTTGTAATGATGTGAAGCAAGGTGGAAATATTAGGCATGAGAAACAATTGATTGAGTTTCAAGCTCTGTTGGATGACTGTGAAGTTTCAGACCTGGGTTTCTCAGGTGTAAAATTCACATGGTACAATAGACGTGGTAGCCAACATAGCATTAGTGAAAGGCTTGATAGATTTGTTGCTAATCTAGAATGGACTGCACTTTACCCTTATGCAAGTGTGAATCATGGTACTGCAGCTCAATTTGATCACACTCCAATAATTTTGCAACTACTGGGTCAGAATTTTCTTAGAACTGGAAAGCGTCTTTTTAGATTTGAGGTCATGTGGGTGGAATTTGTAGATTGTGAAAAGGTTGTTAAGGAGGCTTGGTTGGACAGATTTTGTGCAAATAAGATGGAGAATGTGATGAGGAAGATTACTAGTTGTAGTGAGAAGTTATGAGCATGGAATAGAAGGGTCTTTGGGCACATTACTAAGAAAATTACTCTATGCAAACAAAAGCTTCAGCTTCTTCAAGTTTTAGACCCTCTTTGTTTAAAAATAGTTGATATCATAAAGAAGCAAGATTAGAGTTACAAACTTGGCTGGAGAGGGAAGAAATATTGTGGCGACAATGTTCAAGAGCACTTTGGCTCCATGAAGGTGACCAAAATGCAAGATATTTTCACAATAGAGCCTCACAGAGAAGAAAAAGAATTTATTAAAGGTGTGAGGGACATGGCTTGGTGCTGGCAAGAGGGTGAAGGGAGGGATGAAGTGATCTTGGATTATTTCAAAAACCTTTTTGCTGCTTCAAATCAGTGGGGTACGATGAATATTCTTAAGGGGTTAAATGGAAGAGTTAGTGAAGAAATTAACATGGAACTTATCAAACTTTTTACTGCAGAGGAAGTTAATGCTGCTCTTCTTCAAATGAAGCTCCTGGTCCAGATGGAATAGTGCCTATTTTCTATCAAAAATATTGGAGCATTGTGGGGAAGGATGTCACTGAAGCTATCTTGGAGGTTTTAAGCAAATGTGTGTTTCCAACTTTGATTAATCATATTTTATCTCACTGATTCCAAAGAAAAAGAAATCTGAGTTGGTTGCTGATTTTAGACCTATAAGCCTTTGTAATGTAGTTTACAAGCTTATCTCAAAAGTTCTTGCTAATAGGTTAAATAATGTTTTACCTAATGTAATATCTATTTCTCAAAGTGCTTTTGTACCGGGTAGACTAATTACTGATAATGTATTAGTTGCCTATAAGATGATTCATTATCTTCGTCATAAGAGAAAAGGAAGAGATGGCTATATGTCTCTAAAGCTTTATATGAGTAAAGCGTATGATAGAGTTGAATGAGATTTTTTGAAAGAGATTATGTTGAAACTGGGATTCCATGAAACTTGTGTGGCTTTGGTTTTGAAGTGTGTGAGAATTGTCTTGTCCTTTATTCTGATCAATGGGGACCCCAAAGGTCCTATCTATCCTTCTAGAGGCTTGAGACAAGGGGATCCTTTATCCCCTTATCTCTTTCTCTTGTGTACTGAAGTTTTTACACTTGTTACACAAGGCAGAAGTTGAGAAAAAGATTCCTGGTGTAAAATTTGTAGAAGGGCTCAAAGATTAAATCATATGCTCTTTGCAGATGATAGTCTTTTATTATGTAAAGCTGATATGAGGAAACAATGCACCTTCACAATCTATTACATAATTATGAGAGAGCTGCGGGTCAACAAGTGAACATAAGCAAAACAACCATGATTTTTAGCAAGAATGTAGGTAAGGAAAAACAGCAGGATATTATGGAGTTTTGGGGTGTGAGGTGCATCCAACAATTTGATAAATATTTGGAATTACCTACTTTAATTGGAAGTGATAAAACAAAGCTTTTTCAGAAATAAAACATAGAGTTTGAAACAAGCTCCAAGGTTGGAAGGAGAAATTACTTCTCAAGGAGGAAGGGAAATTTTAATCAAAGCTGTGGCTTTTGCCATTCCTACAAGCATTATGAGCTGCTTCAAACTTCTTGGTAGTCTTTGTAATGAGTTGGAAAGGTTGATGACTAGATTTTGGTGGGTCCAATATAAAGATGAGAAGAAAACTCATTGGGTTAGTTGGGAAAAATTGTGCATCTCGAAGGGTGAAGGAGGGATGGGGTTCAAAGACCTAAAAATTCAATTTGGCTCTCTTAGCTAAGCAGGGGTGGTGCATTATGCAAGAAGAATCTTCCCTTTTACATTGCATTTTCAAAACAAAATATTTCCCTCATAAATATTTTTATGGAGTCAAAGTTGGGTAATGCACCCTCTTATGATTGGAGAGGCATTTGGGAAGTTAGAAAATGCCTTTCATTTGGGGGTAGGTGGAGGGTGGGCAATGGCAAAACTATCAATCTATGGACTGATTATTGGATTCCTGGCCATAGAAACCTATTGCAGGGTAATAATGGCGTTGAGGTACAGAATCAAATGATAAAAGTGGATAGTATGATTGATGCTGAAACTGGTTTTTGGGATGCTGAAAAACTTAGAAACTCCTTTCCATCCGCTACAGTTGCTGAAGTGTTTAAGCTGTGCTGCCACATGGTGATAGAGATGATAAAATGATATGAGAACCAGAGAAAGATGGGATTTTTACTATCAAAAGTGCCTATAGACTACTTACAACAATGGAAATTGAAAACATGAGAGGAGAAAGTTCAAACTTAGCTCAACAGAAAAAGATTTGGAAAGTGCTTTGGAGTTTACAGATGCCGAATAAGGTTAAAATTTTTTCTTTGAGAGCTTGTAAGGATGGTCTACCATCTAAGCATAGCTTGATGAAGAAACATGTTATTAATGAGGATTACTATATTTTTTGTGGAAAGAGCAGTGAAGACCTTTTGCATGCATTGATACACTGCCTTACAGTGAGGGAGATACGGGTGAAACATTTTCCTACTACTAGGTTCAGCCATACAAGCAATGTTGATGCAACAAGAAAGATTCCGAAGGCACTAAAGATGACTTGGAAAAGTTTTTTCTTATCTCTTGGGGTTTATGGTTTAGAAGAAATCAAAGGGTGTTCAAGGATAAAAATCTAACTGCAAACCAGGTGGAGGATCATGCTTTGTCTTTCTTAAGACTTCATAAAGAGGTGACTTTTTTGAAGAAGCAGAGACTCAAAGAACAGTGTAGATGGATTCAGCTGGCTGGCGGTATTTTGAAATTTAATGTAGATGGTGCAATCTTCAAAGATCAGCTAAGAACAGGTGTGGGAGCAATTCTAAGAGATTGCAAAGGTCAGGTTATTATGGTAGCCAGTAAGAAGGAAAATGAAGTGAATGATCCAGTTGACATTGAACTTTTGGCAATATTTAGAGGTCTGTAGCTTTGTGCTCATCAAAGAATCCAAGATCTTATTCTAGAAAGTGATTCTTTGTTGATGGTTAATGCTATAAAAGCTACAAGGTGGTCTATGTCTCCCCTAGGAAACCTCATAATGGAGATTAAGGATCTAATGAAGATGTTTCACAGCTGCACCATCCAACATACCATTCGTGAGGGCAATGAGGCTGCCCACAAATTAGCAAAATTTGTTTAGAATGTAGATGATATTTGTGTGTGATGGGGATCCTTCTCAGAATGTATTACATAAGTCATTTGGTCTGAAAAATATTTGTAATGTTTGGTGTGAAATGAATGTATTTTGGTTATAAAAAAAAAATGATAACCTAGCTTTAGAGGAAGGACACGTTCTTTTTCTCCCATTTCTCTTTGATACCACCTGTTTCTTATCCAACTTCCTAATACATTTTGTAAGTTATTTTGAATAAACGACTATTTCTACTTACATTCATCTTCTCTTTATCATTATTATCTCCATCTGATTCTAGTTATTTGGTCTTACTTTTATTATTTTATAATTCCAGTTATATGGTCTTGCTTTCATTTCCTTTGTTTCATTTACCTGCACTGTCACTCTAGTTATCTGGTCCATACTTCAACTCCAGTCATCTAGTCTCTTTCTTTTATTCACAATTAGTTGGCCCCACATTTAAGGCAAGTAGATCTAATGAGGAGGCATGCAAAGCATCTCCCTATGATGATCTTAAGGAAAAAACTAGTGTTCATGACTCTTGTTAATTATGATTAGTTAATTAGCAATTCTTTTTCTTACAAATTTGGGAGTTGAGAATTTAAAAAAAAAAAGAAAAAAAAAAAGAAAAAAGAAGAAGAAAAAGCTCTTCAATTTACAAATTAGCGCCCATGCCTTTGGTGTAAGTTTTATGCCTCATTACTCAAATTCTAAAGTAGTGTTAACTATGTTGCTCGTTTAGGACAAACCCAAGACTAAGGAAATATGTTTTTCATAAGTCTTCAAGGAGATGTTAAACATTGACAACTCATTTTTGGAAGATGCTTCAATTATTCCAATGTCTATCTAAGACTCTAAACGTCTAGAAACGATTTGTAATAAGAAAACACAACCGGGTGACAACTTCTCTGTAAAGGAAGACAAGCTTTTGGTATCATTGTGGCTAAATGTTAGTACTGATGCGGTGCATGGAGCTGACCAAATCATTAAGCACTTTGGAATAGAGGTACCACATACTTCCTTGAACACAAAGACTTCCAACTACAAGTGTACCAAGTTCTAACTCCTTAATGAATCAATGGTCCGCAATTCAACAAGTAACCAATAAGTTTTGTCAATGCCTAACTTAAGTTAAATATCAAAATCAAAGTAGCATTATCGAGCATGACAATGCATAACTTATATTAAATGCAATGTTAATACCTTAAGTTATCAATACTTATTCATTTTTTTTATTTACCCTAATTCTTTAGATTGCCAATGCAAGGGTAATGCATCAATCCATAAATAGGATTTCGTTTCCATTTGAACATTGTTAGCTTTTGTTAGGGATCAACCAAAAATGGTTGCAACAATATAGGCCCAAGGAAAAAAGCAAGAAGAAAAAATCTTTTGTATTATCTTTACACCTCAATCATCACACTCTGAAATCAATAAATCAAATTGGAGAGGATTATACGTTTCATGATACCAATGTAGACATCATGAGACTAGTAGGTAGGAAAGTTGAAAAAGTAAGAAGGACGAGAAAAGATAGGCCCTCCAAAGATGTTGTAGCATTCATGAAGAAAAAAAATATAATATCTTGAGGATGCACGTGTACAAGGAGAAGAGGTGACGCCAGAACAAAATAGAAGATTATTTCGACAGCTAGTTAAACAACGGAAGCTAGAGATTGAGATTGAGAAAAATTACAAATTGAGATTAAGGTTTTACTATCAATAAATCCACCCCCTCTATGAAGCACACAAGCCAGACTTAAATAGCTAACGAAGAATGAAAAAACTGTAACTAAGGCCAAACAATAGAATAAGGAATAAGATAACTATGAATAAAATGTAGCCTAAGAATCCGGAATAAAATCGTTACTAAAGATAAACATTACGATAAAAGAAAATTAATCAAAAATGAAAGAGTTGACTAAAGGTGACGTTTCAAAGGTAAAAAGACTGATTTTGGGGTCGACAAGGGGCCACTAAGTGAAGCATGGCCACCACAACGTGCATGCCGAAAAGAGTTTTCTGGATTTGGGTCATATGCGCGATTATGACACCTGTATCCAAAATTATAGTTAAAATACAGATGTTGTCACTTCTCCTCGCCTAACCAACTAAGTGATAAGTTTCCTCGCTTAACTAAGGGATAAATCTCATCTCCCAACCGAGAAATAAGTCTCCTCACCCAACCAAGGATAAGTCACCACCCAAATCTTCCGCTTCTCACCCAAATCTTCCACTTTTCGCCCAAATCTACCACCTCTTGCCCAAATCCTAGGAATACTCATCATTGGGCCTAGATCCTCCTACATCAGTCTCTCCAGGTTGGAAAGAACTCACCCTCAAGTTCACGTAAGCATCTATGAATCATGTGTGGACTGAGGTGGTCATCTGGAAGGCCCAACCACGTAGACTCTGTACAGGGATTTGTTTTTATATAAATTTGGACTTGCATACTTACATCATTATCACCAGTTTGAAGAGAATTTGTCCTCGAATTCCAAATCTTCTTATCTCGATCTTTTGGATGTCTAGTTAAACCCATTTTTCTCTTTTTTTTTTTTGGGTTCTTGTCCCAATGATCACGACAAAGCTGACATAAATTTGATCAGCTTGAAATAAAATAGTATCATAGTCTAAAATCAAGTCTCCATCCTCCATTCTGAATGCAAAAACAATATTCTTCCTCGGAGAACTTGAAAAAAACTCCTCAATTCCTAGAAAATAAACATAAGTAACTGGCTCAAAAGTATTTTCATCTTCAATTTTCAAACTTTCACCACCATCTTCCTCTTTAGAATTTCCTATATTTTCAGAAAAAACAGTTATCTCTTCCACGACTTCATCTTCGTCGGGATAGGTATCGTAAATCAGTATAGGGATCCATCCTATGGAAGAATGTTCCTATTTGAAGTCATCTTCTTCAAAGTAGTAATCCCACTTGACCTCAGGGTACACATCAATGAACCCTTCAATTTGCAGAGTACTAAGAGATTTTGGTATGTCAGCTTTGAAGCCTAGGTCTTCGTGTCGTTCCTCATGACCACGGTGCTCCCAGAATAGAGCACGATTGTGATACGAGTTTTCGAAATTGGATTCAGAGTCTTGATCATAAGTTTGACCATCCAAGTATTACGCCTTTAGAAGCTTGGATCATTATGCTATTTGCCTCTGCAAATCTGCAATCATCGCGTCCTGTATGTTACGATTGCGGGGAGGGACTTCCTCATTTAGAACCTATCCACGTCAACCACGACTTCTACCACCAGCCATGTAAACTAACGATAATTCATCTTAGGAAAATGCTATAGCTCTGATGCCAACTGACGCCAGAACAGAATAGAAGATTATTTTGTCGGCTAGTACTTAAACAACGGAAGCTAGAGATTAAGATTGAGATTGAAAAAAAATCACAAACAGAGAGAAACTCTGAGATTAAGATTTGACTATCAATAAATCCATCCCCCTTTATGAAGCCCACAAGCTAGGCTTAAATAACTAATGAAGAATGACAAAACTTTAACTAAGGCCAAACAATAGAATAAAGAATAAGATAACTAATGTAGCCTAAAAATCCGGAATAAAATTGTTACTAAAGATAAACAATACCATAAAAGAAAATTAACCAAAAATGAAAGAGTTGACTAAGTTAACATTATGGAGGAGTCGACAAAGGGCCACCAGGTACTAAAGCAGGGAGACCACGACGTGCGTTCTGAATAGAGTTTTTCAAATTGGGGTCATATGAGCGATTTTGACACCTGTAGCCAAAATTATAGTTAAAATATGGATGTCGCTACTTCTCCTCGCCCAACCAACCAAGAGATAAGTCTCATTGCCTAACCAAGATATAAGTCTCCTCGCCTAACCAAGGGAAAAATGTCATCGCCCAACCAAGGGACAAGTCACCTTGCCCAATCAATCGAGGATAATTCACTCCTTGCCCAAATCTTCCACTTTTCGCCCAAATCTATCACGTCTCGCCCAAATCTTAGGAATACTCATCATTGAGCCTAGATCCTCCTGTATCAAGAGGTAATTCGCTTGGAAAGGAAAATGTTTCAATTGAAGCAATTACAACATGAACGTATACTTCGTATTGAGGAAGAGAAAATGAATATTGAAAAGGAGAGAATTGATATAGAAAGGAAAAATCTTTAATTGCAACAATTGGATCAAGACGAGAGAGTAATGATGATGGGCACAAGCGGAGTGACTCAAACACAACAAAAGTATTGGCACCAACAACAAGTGGGAATATTTGAAAAGTGAAGATCAATCAACTAGTTGTCATATGTGATGTTTATTCTAAAATATTTGAAAACAAATATTTTGGTAACAACTAATTTGCTACCTTTTGATATGATGTGATATCTTAATTATGATGTTTAATTTGATAGCTTTTGGTAAGTTGTGATACTATGCAACTAGATTAAATTTGCTAGAAATACAGATTTTTCTATATAGGTTTTTCTATTAATTATTTCACAGCTCATTTTGGCATACTAAACATTTGAATTGGAAAATTTTTGTGAAATTGAAAGTTGTAGATTTTTTCTTAAGTTTCCAATGACATCAAATTTGTATTCATTAGGTTTATATATCAAAGATATAACCATTTTACTCAGACAAAGTCATTCATAAACTTCAAATACAAAAACATATCGTGATATAGATTTGTAAACACAAAATAAAACTAAGAACTCATTCAAAGTGCTTACGATTCTCCATATAGTTGTTATAGGTGTTAAACAAGGCCCGACTAGAGTTGTGAATGAGTTTGCCGATATCTAATGTGAAGATGGCCACAAATGAACTCCATAAGTATATCCTAATTTTGATAGCAAGATACTGGTGTAGGAGGGTTTTCATCTATTTGTTCATAATTGAAACTCATTTCTTAAACAACTTCAACAATCATAATATGAATAATTATACATGCCATTAATATGTTTTTGAGCATAGAGACTTTGTATATTCATGTAGGTTGATGCACAATGGTAAAATGTGCTTGGAGCACTCCAAATGCAAACTCTACGTCATTCCTTACAAAATCTTGAACTACAGCAAAATGCTTATTTTTTGCACCAACTTGGGCTAGATTTTTTTCGACAAGGTGGTAGGCCAGAGTGTAATCATGACCATTGATTGAGTAATTTACTTGAGGAGCATGTCCTTGAGCAAGCTCATTAAATACAAAAGATCTTTCCAATACATTGATGTCATTGTGAGACTCAGGCAACTACAAAAATATAAACCACTGCTTTAGCAAATAATTTTAGACTTTCTATTGGAGCAACATTTGAAATCCTTAGATATTCATCCATAAAATCACCAATTCCTTCATATGCCAAAATTCTTAGTGCAACTATGATATTTTGAAGGTCAAAACAACCAAGTCTTTCAACATTATTTATTCTTTGGACAAAATATGGATCCTGAACTTCGACCTCAAATTGAATTCGAAGAAAAAGAGATCTCCTATTCCTAAACCTCCTACGAAATACTTTGGGACAAAATACTGGTGCTTCAGCAAAATAATTATAAAAAAACATCTCATGACCTTGCAAACGATTATGCTTAATTTATTGACTAGGTGGTGCCGATCTTTCTTCTTCTTCTATAACATCCTTAATCTCTAACTCAATATTGTTAGAATCATTAAGAAGTACATTGCAAAGGAAAAAATGACCTTTAAAAAATGATGAGTCATAAGAGTAAGAATTTAGATTCAATGAAAAAGAAATTTAAAATGAAAGCTGGAAGAAAACAAACTTATTTATATTGAAAGAAACTTATGACCGTTAGATAATTACAAACTTTGAGTTATAATGATTATCAGAAAGTTTTCAAATTTATAAATTCTTATCGTGATCAGAAACATACAAACTTTGAAAAATATGATTGTTAGGAAAAGTCAACGATTTTGAAAAAAATGATCGTTAGGGAAGAAAATGTGGAAAACAAATAACCGTAGATATGATCATATATTAGAGAAATGTAAAAAAAAAAAAGAAAAAAGAAAAAAGAAAAGTACTTATAAAGAATAGATTTTGAAAAATATAACAGTTGGAAGAATAAAAATTTGGAAATTATGATCGTAAGATCGATAAAGAATAAAAAAAAATAAGAAAATAATATTTTAATTAAAATAATTAAAAGGAATGGCTAAAATAGAGTGGGAGATGTAGAATTAATGTGAAATAACTGGATAGCTAAATCAGAAAAAAAGGGCAACTTTTAGTTAAATTTAGCTAATATTTTCCCTAGCTAGTTGGGAATTATGCTTTTAAATCCTACATTAATATTTATTTCATATATATTTAGTATTGGTAAATTTACTTGAATAGTTGTAAATGTTATATTTGTCTTGATGTGTGAAGCTCTTTCACTTTATTCTTGGGTTTGGACAGAAACTTTGAGGTCTGACTACAAAAAAGAGGCTAATTCATGTGGAGCATATATATGTTAAACGTCTATAAACTTTAGAGATCTGAATCTAAAAAAGACTTACTCATGTAGAACAAGGTACCGTCAAAGAAGACATGCTTGTAATCATATGATATCTATTGATTGGTGAAACCGGAATCCAGCCATATATATTTATGGCACATCATGTACTAAAGCGCATGGACGATGCATCTAAGCATGATCAGGAAACTTGTGACGTTATACATAGTTTGAGAACTATTTCGTAGCAGGGAACAGTGCATTCTCTTTTTGCAATATTCGTGAACGAATAAATGCTACTTATCATTTTAATTCTTATTATTTTATGATGTAGTATTAGATGATTAGAGATTATTTATTATATTTTACTTGTGAATCTATCATTTAATAATACATCAGAAAATAATTAGAGGATAATGAAAAAATAAATGGTAAATAGATGATTTTTCTTCTTGAACAATGTAAAAATGTACATACTATCCTGGTGCATTTTCCGTACGTGTATGTATCACTATTCTAAAAGAATTTTTTTTTTTTAAATTTCGTCGGTCGAAATGACGACGATTTTTGTCAATTTAGATATCTAAAAAGTTTGATATAATTATTTTACCGATGGATCGAGATTCCACGTAACTTTGGTGATTGGGATCGAGTCCATTAATTGGAGGAATATGTTTCTATTATTTTCCAAGAACAAATTTATAGAAAAAACATACCAGAAACAAAAAGATAAGAGAAAAACGAAAAAAAAGAAAAGGAAAGTATGAAAAGTCCATTATAATCACAAGAGGATGCCTTTAGCTCATTGCTCCCACCACCCAAAGTAACTAGGGTTTTGGGAAGATGGTGATGTTTAACTGCGCCAACATTGGGGCAGTACTGAACAGCTAAGCACAGACCAATCAGAATATCAAGATGGTAAAAACTTGAGACAGCCAATGAAACTTCGCGTCCCTATTTATATATCTCTCTCCAGTAGTCACTCCCTCCATTGTTTTCATCCTTGTGAGTTGTGAGCTCTCTCTCTCTCTCTCAGCTCTCTGGTCTTGGCCATATATAGAGATCATAGATCTCAGCCATAGACATGACCTTTGTTTTTCTGTGCAAAACCGTATGCTTTTTTCTCCTTTGTTTCTTGCTCATTTTTATTGTTTGTACTTATTTGTTTTCTCCCCAATCCATATGTATATACCTCTTTACCTCTATCGGGTTCTTGCTTTAGTACTGTCCTTCTGAAATATCAATTTTGTTTGTTGATTTACCTTTTCTTTGTGGGCTTAATCGCTGGAATCTGGCATGGAGAGATATGTCGCAAACCGGGGCTTCTTTTCCTGTGCCGGAATCTGACTCGGCTTCTCTTTCGAGCTCTTTCTGTTGCCGGAATCTAATCGGATAAATCTGAACCAGATATGATTTTGAAAGTGTCAGTCTATTCGATACGTACAGTTGGTTTCAGTCTCCAGTTTCTGTGACTTCATAAATAGTAGTGAATTATAATTTCTTTCTTTGGGGTTCAAAAAACTTATGAATAGGGTTTTGTTTTGTTTTGTTTCAATAGGTCTTTATTCGATAGTTGAAAGTTTTGTTCCTACGGCCTTGTTGGACACGGTAGATTCTTCTCGGGGTTACCCCTCACGTAGTACTTTATGTTTCAGCCACTCATAATCCAACAAGTCATCTTTTGCCTGTGGTGTCGGGCTAAGTCGTACATGAAATGTCATATTTTTTCCAGTCTTTTTATTTTTATTTCCTTCTTTTAGTTTTTCCTTTTCTTGACGAGGGTCTCCCTATGGAAATGTTCGGATGTACTTATGCTCCCTTTCTTGATATCATATTAGTGCACATATTGGGTAAATCAGGCGTTGTGCATGAACGATATATAGATTGACAGTCAGTTGTTTGCGGGCGTAGCATCATCAAGATTCACATGCAAATGCACAGTAGGTGATTGCAAAATCTGCACTCTGCCAGACTTCTTTTGAAAGTGAGAATCTTGATGATGCTGCATCGGCAATAAACGACTACACAAATTAAAGAGGATGATCTCTTGCACTATTCAACACTGCCACTTTTGCACTTGAACCCAGGTGATAATCCTTTCTTTCCGAGTACTTTCTGTTACCGTAAGCTGGGTTTTCTTTCTATCTTCTGCNAGGATGATCTCTTGCACTATTCAACACTGCCACTTTTGCACTTGAACCCAGGTGATAATCCTTTCTTTCCGAGTACTTTCTGTTACCGTAAGCTGGGTTTTCTTTCAATCTTCTGCTTTTTTTTTTCCCAAAACAATCTATGAGTGGGTTTACTGTATGTATGTATATTTTTATATGATTGTCAGTTCTCTCTCTGCAAACTGCGTAGAATCTTCTAGGCTATTCAAGGACCTCTGCTGACCTTCTGTAGATCTGTGAATATTCCTCTGAGCAAAACTTGCTAGGGTGGAAATAGTATATTTTCAGGTGCTTATTGCTGGAGATGGGGCGATATATACTTTGTCTATTACTGGAAATCATGAGAAAGAGAATCTTGATGATGCAGCATGGGCTATAGAAATAATATATTAGGTGATTTTTAATCCATTTTTGTTGTGTTTTCTTGCGGCTTCATCGGTGGGTGTTTTTGTTTTAGATCTGTCCATGGATTCTAGAAATCCTCACCATAAATGTTTATGTATGTTTTCATGGCTCATGTGCAGAAAGGCAAAGAAACATGAGTTACTGGCATGGATGGCTAGTCATCACATGAGCATTCTAAGAATGGATGGGAAAATTTGAGCAGAAACTGAGAAGAAAGGTGAGTAAAAAGGAAGCTAGCTTTCTCACATTCGGTTCTTTTATCGGGTTTGATAATCTCAGCTATCTATCAATAGCTTATTGAAGTTTTGTTTTTTGTTTCCATTCGAACCATCTTTGTCTTCACTACACGATTCAAAAAAAATATACACATCGACCTTTTATAGACATTGATCTGCCTGGTACTGGTTTTTTATTTGGAATTAAGCAGAAAATTGAAAATTAATAGGAATGAGAGTTTGGACTTTGGATTCGAAAAATCAGGGCAGGAGCTTATTTCCCAGCCAGAATTATCTTTAACAGTTTACCTTCAGCAGCATTAATCACCCATCACTCTTGTTAGTGGACCAAACTTAAAGAGATCAGACATCTTGGCTGGCATGTAGTAGCACTCACATACAGAGAGAGATATTGGTCAGTCCATGAATTATATTTACCCAAAAAAGCTTTCTAAAAAATGTCTTTATTTTCTTATTTTTCTGCTGCTGCTTCATTCATGACAGTTAGAATTGTCATTTCAAAAATTATGGAGATCTGTGTGCCTCTATCACTGTCCAAGCTGTCCTGCATGCAATGGGGCTTCAGTAGTAGGGTATATGTCCATGCTTTGCTTTATTGATTCTAAACAAGCTGGGTAGCTGTGAAATATTAGGCCCACTGGGTTAATTCCAAACTGTTATTAATTAATGAGACGAAACAAGATAATACTAAATAATCCATAAATTGTATATAGATCATCATCGGCATCATGATATCTTGTTTAGTTGTTCTTCTGGTTTTTGTCTCTTTCTCATGATCTGCAGAATTTGAAATTTCCAATATTGGCTCTTGGTATTTAAATATGTTATGCGATAATTATATAGTGACTTGCTATATANTTCAAGGACCTCTGCTGACCTTCTGTAGATCTGTGAATATTCCTCTGAGCAAAACTTGCTAGGGTGGAAATAGTATATTTTCAGGTGCTTATTGCTGGAGATGGGGGGATATATACTTTGTCTATTACTGGAAATCATGAGAAAGAGAATCTTGATGATGCAGCATGGGCTATAGAAATAATATATTAGGTGATTTTTAATCCATTTTTGTTGTGTTTTCTTGCGGCTTCATCGGTGGGTGTTTTTGTTTTAGATCTATCCATGGATTCTAGAAATCCTCACCATAAATGTTTATGTATGTTTTCATGGCTCATGTGCAGAAAGGCAAAGAAACATGAGTTACTGGCATGGATGGCTAGTCATCACATGAGCATTCTAAGAATGGATGGGAAAATTTGAGCAGAAACTGAGAAGAAAGGTGAGTAAAAAGGAAGCTAGCTTTCTCACATTCGGTTCTTTTATCGGGTTTGATAATCTCAGCTATCTATCAATAGCTTATTGAAGTTTTTGTTTTTTGTTTCCATTCGAACCATCTTTGTCTTCACTACACGATTCAAAAAAAATATACACATCGACCTTTTATAGACATTGATCTGCCTGGTACTGGTTTTTTATTTGGAATTAAGCAGAAAATTGAAAATTAATAGGAATGAGAGTTTCGACTTTGGATTCGAAAAATCAGGGCAGGAGCTTATTTCCCAGCCAGAATTATCTTTAACAGTTTACCTTCAGCAGCATTAATCACCCATCACTCTTGTTAGTGGACCAAACTTAAAGAGATCAGACATCTTGGCTGGCATGTAGTAGCACTCACACACAGAGAGAGATATTGGTCAGTCCATGAATTATATTTACCCAAAAAAGCTTTCTAAAAAATGTCCTTATTTTCTTATTTTTCTGCTGCTGCTTCATTCATGACAGTTAGAATTGTCATTTCAAAAATTATGGAGATCTGTGTGCCTCTATCACTGTCCAAGCTGTCCTGCATGCAATGGGGCTTCAGTAGTAGGGTATATGTCCATGCTTTGCTTTATTGATTCTAAACAAGCTGGGTAGCTGTGAAATATTAGGCCCACTGGGTTAATTCCAAACTGTTATTAATTAATGAGACGAAACAAGATAATACTAAATAATCCATAAATTGTATATAGATCATCATCGGCATCATGATATCTTGTTTAGTTGTTCTTCTGGTTTTTGTCTCTTTCTCATGATCTGCAGAATTTGAAATTTCCAATATTGGCTCTTGGTATTTAAATATGTTATGCGATAATTATATAGTGACTTGCTATATATATATATATATATATATATAAGAATATTATTTGGCCGGCCTAGTAGGAAAAACTGTACGTACCCTACGTTGAATCTTCAACATATTATAATTAGTCATACGACGGAAGCACTCTGTTTCAGAGGCAAGCAAAACATGTTTAGGGTTTAGGTTTTAAAAAGAAAAAGAAAGAAAAAACTCTTATGATTATTAATTTCAGACATGAGAGGATTAGTCATATAATTTGTTCTTATTATTACAGAGTACTGGAACTACATTATTAATATTGCTAATAATCTTGTGCGTGGATATATAGTATATATAATGTACGTCTAGCATTGCTAGCTACACTAATGATCTATTTCTTATACAATTAATATATGTAACTAATTCGATTGTGAGTCATGTTTCACTTACCTTGTGACTTATAAGAAAATTCACTAATTTAATAAAAAAAAACTACTAATAGCCAGTGATCCACAATTTCACATTTTCCTGGAAACTTAAAATGAACAAGAAATTCAACTAGTGGGAAAGATATAATATTATACGTACGTACTCACTCACTCATGTACATGCATATATATATATATGCACATGATACTTGCATGCATGCACAGACTAATGTGAAGATACTACAACATATATCGCTTTTTCACTATAAGAAAAACAGGCTTTTGCGACTAATTTATTGCAACTAAAAGATTATTTGCAACCAACTTTAATTGTAAATAGTCATTTCGCTCGAATTAATTGATTGTAAATAAGTAATTTTTTTGTAGTGTTTCTAGAGGAGCTAGTTTGTAGCAAAATGGGCCAGTTTTAGTTGGAAATAGTTATTTCAAACCAAAACAGCTCATGTGTGGATCATTGGAAATAACTGGCCAAAAAAAGTGTTATTTTCCACAACAAACTTGACTTGTCAGAGTAAGTAAGTTTTATTGATGGACTTAGTTGTGGGAAAAAAAACTTCTTGTCCATAGAAAATACTAGTTGGATTCCTTGTCCACCGTGCGAAAATAGATGTATTTTCCATGAATACATATGGTGGGTGGTTTTTTTCCACCAAGATGTATGGTGGGAACAACCCTTATACAATCACATGGCATTGCCGATTTTACTGATCAATATTTTCTTTTCTCACAACAATCAGTTCTCGATAATGGCCAATTATTTTTTGTTAGTGCTATTTTTCATTGATTGAAGCCACAACAAATACCCCTTACTACCATTAGTAATAATCCTTGTTAGAAAAAGCATTATTTTTTACAAGGTTCGATGGTAGAAAATAGTTAGTTCTAATAATTTTCCCACAAGTTCTTCCCCTCAGTATTTGGATGAAAATTCTCTGATCATTGCAATTAGCTGATGTTTTGATAAATCATTAGCCCATAGTTTAGCTAAGAAGTGTATCAGAATTACTTAATACAAATAATAGCTAACCAAGATGTCCAACACTATAATATCTCTACGATAGTAAGAAGATTTTTTTCATAGACAATATGGATATCCATATAATATACAGACATAGCATATGATCCACTTTTTGATGCTAAAAATATTCACATGACACTAAAATATCAAGCATATCATCATAAGAAATGAACCCATTTTAGATCCAAGAGTACACTTTAACATACTTAGTTATCAAGGTTTTGAACAATTTGGAAATACATTAAGTGGATGTTGGGGAGTACATCCATTTCAGATACACCAATAACTTGCCATTCTAGATCCAAGATCTTCAACATAGCATATATATGATTTTCACTATATATATATATGTACATACATGCATCTTACAAGTAGACAGACATAGGTTGCTGCATAGTTGTGGCTGATTTTGTCTTATAATCGTTCCCATCAATAAGTTCCCATGACTTTTGATCCAATCATCCCTAGGGTGATAACTAACTACAAAAATACCAAACCTTATAACCCCATAATTTTCACTTTATCACTCCACCTCATGACCTTCATAAACCAGGGGATCTAACATCAATTAAACCTTTAGACTTTATCACTTTATAATTACATAATTGTTTTTAAAATCAACTTCACTAACAAACACTTACTTTATGTTAGTGAAGTCATATATCACTCACAACCTTTCCTCAACATATCTTTAAAGGCTAATTTTGCCATGTTTAACCACAACAATATGCTTTTGACTAATAAGGAGATATTTTGCTTATCGACAAACAAAGTATACCTAAGGATGGTTGTTGACTGTTGCTATATGCCAATAGTTTCTAATTGGCCGTGAAGTGACATGTCATAACTTCTCCTTATTTAACCATGTTAAATACCCTACCACTCAACCACTACATGCATTGCAAATATCTAGCATTACATTACATATTGTATGTCAAAAGGAGCAAGTACGTATAAGATGGTTCTATAATATATGTATAGGAGAAGAGACTCGTATACCAATTCTTGGCCATCCTTC
>QEOT01005513.1:503-18629 GCA_003123785.1 Pterocarya stenoptera
CCAAGATGAGAATAGGATAGAGGTAATAGGTAGAATATTGTCAAGGTGGAGAATTGTGAGCTTTGTGTCATTTATTCTACTATTTTATTTCCCTGTTTACTAACTAATCTCTATGCAGCAAACACTTGAGCGACACCTGGCGATAGGCAGCAACTCTTATCAGATGCAGTGAAGGAATTGTGCTGGGCACGTGAGAAATCGATGGGTTCACTGAAGATGAATAAGAGCCGCTGGATGAGGACACTTGTTGTAATCTGTGGGGCTTGTATATATATATGTGTTAGTGTTTTCTAGGGTAAAAAAAGAGAGTTAATTGGCATTTGTGTATTCTGCCGTCTTCGATAAGTTCTTTGTACAGAGAGGGAGAGTTCATTCTAGGGTTTATTACCGAGGGAGAAACAAGGCTAGATCTTGGCTTGTTTGGCTCGGCATTAGATGGATCTTGTGTATGATACATTGGCTTTGAAGATTGCTCAATAAAGAATAATCTCTGAGGCTGTTCCTGCCGTGGATGTAGGCCATTAGGGCCGAACCACGTAATCTCTGTTGTTTTCTTTCTTCTTTCATTACTTTTATATTTCTTGCTTATTTAATGCTTATTCTTGTTATTCTTGGTATCTTTATCTCTGATTCTTGTATTTCTCTGGATTGATTTCGAGTTTGGAGTCCTTGAACAAATAAGGGACTCTGTTTGTGACTCTCACACTTTTCTTATATAACAATTCGAGGCTGCATTCTGCATCATATGTAGTTGAGACTTTCGTGCCAATGGCCTCAACCTGTTCAGGTTGCAAGTGGAGAAACGGTCAAGTTTCCCATCAAAACTATTTTGGTCTACTTTTTGCTCCAATGAACTGATCAATGAATTCTCATCATCCTCTCATCATCCCATGATGTGGCATTAGATGATAGGTTAGGATGATAAATAGCATTACTCATCGATCTCATCTGAATTTTGATTTTGATACTCAATTTTTCTGCTTGATCTTACTCACTTTTATGAAGTCTTGAATCCCAACTGCTAGCGAAATCAACTACAGAAAGTACAAATTGTAGTCGTTTGTTTAATATAACCATGATTTCATCACAGCCTTTTCCGCGCATAAAAATATCATTGCCACTGTCTAATATCATATCCATGAATGATGTTTGCAGGATTTGTCCTGGACCCAACACAAGACAAACTGCTAAGAAATATCGTGATGACACCAGCTAAGAGACACTTCTGCATTTCACCATCATTCTGACTTTTTGAATTTGGATTGGAAAACAAGAAAAGAAGGCGTTTAAAGTTAATTAGTGTTGTCTTTCTCTAAGATATTCCAGAGCGAAGTATTAAAAATTAATAAATTCTGAAGAATGTATAACAAATTGTCAACCATTTTCAATTATTGATCAGGATGGCTAACACTCAACTGATTGCATATTCGACAATTGATCCATCTGTTGAGTCCTGCCCATGATAATGCAAAGAACCTATTCATCAAGAAACATGGTGAAAATTCTAGTCAAATAATCCATGAAGTGCGTAGTCGCTTTGAAAAAGAGTGTGGTCCATTATTAAAAATTTAATTTTTTTTTTATGTGGGTCTCATATTTTATTTATTTTTTTCAAAGCGATTATGCGGCGATTGCATAATTCACGGTTGTAATATCTTTTCTCGCAGTATATATGTCATAGGATGATGGATGATGTTGTGGAGATCAATGTGCCAACAATGGCCCCAACTTGTTCTGATTGCAAGTGGGGGGAAACTTGCATTAGAAAAGAATATCATGTGTAGAGTCTTTTAATATCATGACCACGCAACTTCCATTTTTTGTCTTGATTCAAATTTCATTGGTGAATTTCCATGGTACTTCTTTCCAAACAATTGCAAAATATCTTCTGGATGTTGATTTTTTGAAACCCAAAAAATGTCATTTTCCTGACTTATTCTTTGTGAAGTTTCGGATAACAACTAGAAAACCTCAGCATCAACATCAAAATAAAGTGACACATGGTGATCAAGATGGATGAACTGCTTGCTGCGAATTTTTGGGGTTTTGTAACATATTAAGACCATAATACGTGAACTAATGGTTCTTTATTTATTCATTTATTTTTATTTTGGGGGAGAGAAAGAAATGCAAAGCCAATTAACAGCCTGAACGTTAATTATTCTAGTGCTAGATTTATATAAACCAGTGAACGTTGTAGCTAGCATTACATTTACAGCAATTGCCAAATGAAACACAGAACACGGTAAGTTTCAAAGTGCTGTTAATAAAAAAAATCATATAAAATTACTCATTTAATACATCGTTTTCAAGGAGACGAAAAAGAATTAAATATGATTTGGCATAGCCGACATCATGTAGCACAAATACCAACTCCATAAAGTGGAGCCAGGAAAACAATGTATACGGTACTTTTTAGATTACCACATGATTCTGGATAAGTTTGGGGTGAGGTGAAAATTTTATGTTTTATTTTAAAATTTAAAATATTATTTTTTAGTTTTGAAATTTGAAAATATTAAATTAGAATTTGAAAAAATTGTATTAAAATTTGAAAAAGTTAAATTGTTTATTATATTTTATATGGAGATTTGAAAAATGTATAATGATGAAATAAAATGAAAATTTTGTATTTTATCTTATGTCCCAAATGTGATCTTTTTAGACTTGGGAGCATTTACAGGAATTTTCTTGAAGTGAGCCCCATAAAGCTTGGACTCCTGCAATGCAAACAGTCTGTACTTGAAATTATTTGAAGTTGTATGAAGAACTGAACAGTGAACAGTGAGCACAAAAACTTAATCATGGGGAGGAAAATGATACATTTAAAATAAATGCACACCTTCTTCTTTACAGGAGTGCCAAAATTTTTAAGGGCATTTGGCACAATTTGCCCAGCTTCTCTGAGAACATTCACCAGCTCCCTAGCAAGTCCCTGAAATAGTTTGAGAAAATAAAAAATAAAATAAATGAATAATGAATGATGCTCCCTCTGGTCGGATTAAGATATGGAAGTACCACCCACGATGTATAGAGAGAATTTACCTTGTTCTGCTGCATGAAGAATGTATGGGCAACACCCTTCTTCCCAGCCCGTCCAGTCTGCCCAATTCTGTGGACATAGTCTTTTGTCCAATCCCTGAGCAGCCATCTATAGTTGATCACTACTTCAACATCTGGAATATCCAATCCCTGAGCAGCCACTTCACTAGCTATCTGCACATATTGTTAGACATAATATGATCCTTAAAAAGTGGAATAAACAGAATCAAAAGCTTAGTGCCCAAGAAAAACAGTACCTCCAGCCATTGATGTTGCTCATGGTTTTGTTGCGTTCTATGATGTTTGGTATTTCAAAACTCTTCCTCACTCTATTTAGATGGTGTATACTGAAGGGGATGAGATGATTGAGTTTGGGGACCAAAGCCACGGTTTATATAACTACCGAACACTTCCATCAAACTTTTGGTGGTTATGTTTCAACAATAATTTGGTGACACTAATGAGATAGAATGTGGACCACCTTAGAGGCTCTAGAAAACATGGGAGCTTCTAGAAAACATGAGACCAAAAACATGGTAAATGCTCCAGAAAACATGGGAGCTCGTTTCCATGAGAAAAAGGGTCAACATTCTCCAACTTGGTCTACACTTCTAAATTAATGTCTCATCTTAAACCTATTGATAATTTGTATTAAGTAATAAATACATGAATCATGGCGATAAGTCCTCTAATGACGAGTATTACCTTCCATGCATTACTATGTATTTATTTCTTATACTTTATGTGTCAACGATTTCTTAATGAACAAACCCTATGTTTATTCTTGGTCCAACACGGATGAATTTTCTCAGAATTAAATTAAAGTGCACATTAATATGAGAAATATCACAATAATAAAGAATTTCATTACATTGTCCATACAATGAAAAATTACATAATGGAACAAAGTCTCATATTCACCACATGATCCTTGTATTTCAACGGTGGCATGCCTTTAGTCAAAGGATCAACAATCAATAATTCAATGCTTACGTGTTCAATGACCACTTTTTTTTTCTTTAACACGTACCTTTATGGCTAAATATTTAATGTCGATGTGTTTACTTCGACTTCGACTTTTGTTATTTTTAGCCATAAAAACAGTAGCTGAATTATTATAATACATTCTCAATGGCCTAGAGATAGAATCCATAATTCTAAGCTCAGAAATGAAACTCTTAAGCCATACACCATGTGAAGTGGCCTCAAAACAGGAGACGAACTCGGCTTCCATAGTGGAAGTGGCAGTCAAAGTCTGCTTAGCACTCCTCCATGATACAGCTCTACTAGCCATCATAAAAACGTATCCTGATGTTGATTTGTGTGAATCAACACAGCTAGCAATGTCAGAATCTGAGTAGCCAATCACTTCCAGATTGTCCGTCCGTCTATACAAAAGCATGTAGTCTTTGGTTCCTTGAAAGTACCTGATTACTTTCTTTGTAGCTCTCTAGTGATCTAAACATGGATTACTTTGATATTGTTTCAACATTCCCACAACAAATGCAATGTTAGTTCTTGTGCAGACCTGTGCATATATAAGGCTTCCGATAACCGAAGCATATGTAATGTTTTTCATTTGTTCCTTTTCAAAGTTGTTCTTCGGGCATTGGTTCAAATTGAACCTATCACCCTTCACAATGGGAGTTACACTTGGTGAACAATCATTCATCCAAAATCTCTCTAAAACTTTATTAATATAGGTTTCCTGAGACAGATACAAGATGCCTCGAAATCTGTCTCTATGGATCTTAATGCTAATGACATAAAATGCCTCACCCATATCCTTCATGTCGAAATTTTTAGAGAGAAATTGTTTCACCTTATGCAGCAAACCCTTATCATTGGTTGCTAGGAAAATATCATCCACATATAAAACAAGAAAACAGATTTTAATCTCACTGACCTTCTGGTGTATACACTGATCCATAATGTTTTCTACAAAACCAAATGAAGAAATTATATTACGAAATTTCAAATACCATTAGCGTGATGCTTGTTTCAAATCGTATATGGATTTCTTAAGTTTACAAACCAATTGTTCACCATCACTAGAGGGAAATCCTTCAGGTGGTTTCATGTAAACCTCCTCCTCTAGATCTCCATTGAAAAATGCCGATTTCACATCTATTTGTTGCAACCCTAACTCAAATTGGGCTACTAATGCCAAAATAATGCGCAAAGAATCTTTCTTAAATACAGGAGAAAAAGTCTCTATGTAATCGATTCTTTCTTTCTGAGTAAATCCCTTAGCAAAAAGTCTAGCCTTGTATCTCTCAATGTTGGCCAATGAGTCTCTCTTGTCTTAAAGACCCATTTACTTCCAATAGCTTTTGCACCATTAGGCAACTCAACAAGATCCCAGACTCCGTTACTCTTCATAGAATTTATCTTTTCTTTCATGGCTTGTAAAAAGGACTTAAGATCATTTTCGACTCCAATGTTGTAGTCAAATTCTTATAGATACACAACATAATCATCAGGGATTGCTGATCTCTTTGTTCTAATAATCTTCTTAATGTTGTACCATCATTTTCCTGAGAAGTATGTGGTTCAACTACTTGATCTACTAGAATGTACTTGAGGGGTGCTGGGAACAATAACTAACCTATTACTTGAGGTGGAATGGTGATATTTTGAATGATCATTCTTAAAAATTATATTCTTGGTTTGATCGCTCTCGATGATCAATTCATTTTCAAAAAACTTTGCATTTCTTGATTCCACAATTCTAGTTCTGTAAAATGGACAATAAAATCTGTAACCTTTAAACCTTTCAACATATCCAACGAAATACCCACTAATGGTCCTTGGGTCCAGTTTCTTCTCTTGTGGATTATAAATTCTCACTTCAGACGGGCGTCCCCAAATGCGTATATGTCGCAAACTTGGTTTCCAACCTTTCCATAATTCAAATGGTGTTTTAGGAACAGCCTTGGTTGGAACTCGGTTTAATATATACACTGTCGTCTTAAGTGTATCAGCCTACAATGATTTAGGAAGATTGGAGTTGCTAAGTATACTCCACACCATGTCCTATAATGTTCGATTTCTTCTTTCTGCTACACCATTCTGGTTCAGTGAACTAGGCATGGTGTATTGGGCAACAATCTCATGCTCTTGAAGAAACTTTGCAAATGGCCTAGGTGCTTGCCTATTCTCTGTGTATCTACCATAACATTTTTCACCTCTATCTGATCTCACGATCTTAATTTGTTTGCTGCATTGTTTCTCTACTTCAGCCTTAAAGATCTTAAAAACATCTAATGTTTTGTACTTGTTATGAAGCATGTAGAGATACACATATCGTGAGTAATCATCTATAAAGGAGATGACGTATTGCTGACCATGTGAGTCCATGTATGGACTACATATATCAATATGTATGATTTCTAATATGTCTGAACTCCTATTGACACCTTTCTTTGACTTGTTGGTCTGCTTTCCCTTTATGCAATCCACACAAGTCTCAAAATCAGTAAAATCTAGAGTATTAAGTACCTCTTCTTTTACAAATTTTTTAATTCTATCTATGGAGATATGACCTAATCTCCGGTGCCATAATTTAGAGGAATCCTCATTAATAACACATCTTTTAATATTAGTGTGAACATGCATTGAATCATAAATGGCATTGTTCTGTAAAGTAATGCAGTAAAGACCATCAAACAAATTACCATTCCCAACACAATCAGATTTAATTTATAAAATAAACTGAATGATGCTTCTGAAAAATTAAAGGAATATCTAAAGGGTACAAGCCTTGAAATTGAAATCAAGTTTCTAAAAAAACTTGGAACATAAAAGGTCTTTTCTAATTTTAAAACAAAGCCACTACTTAAAGTTAAATTACATGTTTCTGTAGCTTCCACATGTGAGCCCATCTTATTTCCTGATAAGATGTTTTGCCCACTTCTCACCAGTTTCCTTAGGTCTTGCAAACTCTGCAAGGAATTCAAAATGTGGATTGTTGATCCAGAATCAATCCACCATGTGTTAATATTGACATTAACCATATTAGATTTGGATTACCTTTGTTTGCAAGCTATTTCTAAAATTTAGCACATTCATTTTTCATGTGTCCATTTTTTTAATAGAAGAAACACCTAGGCACTTTCTTGATATTAGCTCGGGGAGCTATTTTACCTTTCCCTTTTTGATCGGCTTGAGGTATTTGCCAGCATTGCACTTTAACCATGTTTTATCACTAGTCTCTCTTCCTCTTGAACATACATGGTCATGAGCTCATTTATTGACCACTTATCTTTATGTGTGTTGTACGAAATTTTGAAGGGTTCGTATAGATGTGGAAGGGTGTTCAAGATATAGTACACCAGGAAGGACTCCGACATCTCAACTTCCAGTTTCTTTAATTCAGCCACATTGTCCCTCATTTGCATGATGTGCTCGCACACACCACTCACACTGGTGAGCCTTAAGTTTGAGAATTTCATAATCGAGGTGCTTGCTAAAGCCTTATCTGAAGTGACGAATTATTCATCAATGACCTTCAGTAAGTCTCGGACATTTTCATGATGATCAACTGAACCACAGATACCAGCAGAAATTTTAGTCTATATGAACATCATGCTTAAGTGATTAGTATCGTTCATAAAGCTTGATATCCGCTATAGTACTGGTTTCCTTAATTGCAGGTGGTTCTTCTTTTCTAATAGCATAATTAATGTTCATCCATCCTAAATGGTGCATAATTATCTCCTTTCATACCTTATAGTTGTCCCTTTAAATTTAGGGATTTCACAACGAAAATCAGAGAAATTTGTAGATTGTATAGCTGCATTATAGATTACATCTTATGTAAAAAATTGAGGTATAAAGAAATCTCGTGCTTTACCAATGTAAATCATGCTTAAAAATTGAATCTAATGACATAAAAATTGCATGTGGGCTAAATCTTCAATTCAAGCAAATTCAATTATTCTTTATGATATAATTCATCAAATTCTATCTAAGATTAAACTTTACGATAAAACTATCAAATTATTTACTTAATTCATAATACTTGTGGGTAAATTATGAATAATTTGATATTTTATCCTAATTAATCATATAAATATAATAAAAATTCCTGTGGGATAAAATTTATTATATTAAGTATAATTAATTACAATTAATGTGTAAATATTCTTATGTGATCCTTATCAGTCATAATATATAATTTTATTCAATTAGAGATGCTGTGGCTATTCTCTAATCAACAAAAATATTTGGATCACTAGACATTAAATCCTTTCTGCATAACAATTAACTTAATATGAGAATAATTATAAATTGTATAATTATAACTAAAACTAACATGTTATTATTATGCAAAAAAAATTCTCAGAAATTAGCATAAATATTACATAATTTAAAATATAATATTATGCATAACATTTAAATATATACTCATAAAAAATTGCATGTATTAATATAGAGCAGAAATAATCAATTCATGCAAACTAAATATGAGCATAGTTAATAAAATTGCACAATTTTATAATCCAAATTGCATATAATTTAAACCAAATAAATATTATACGTATAAAATTGAGCAATATTAGACATATCCAAATAAATGCCTTTAAAAAAAAAAAGAGATCCAAAATCCAAAACTCATTCTTGGCCCTGAAAAACGACATGTAGTTTTTCAAAAAAAGAGAAAAACGACATGTTGATTGTCTATACTTTTAAAAAAATCTGACTCAACTAAACTGCATGTAGTTTATCATATATAGCTAAACGACATGTCATGTTACTTAACCAAATGAATTCGTCCCAACTAAACTACCTGTAGTCTTTCTTACATATAGAAAACTACACGTTGTTTTGCTCATCTTCAACCTCTAGCTAGGACGAACTCGTTTGCAGGCCACAATTCCGAATGATGTTTTTGACGTCAAAACCTTTGTTTTTCATCACAAAAAACTTAGAAAAACCATTTCCACATGATTTACAAACTTGTTTAGAATAAAAAACATCCAAAACTCAAAACTTAATTTTCTCAAAACTTTCGGCCAAAAACAGAGATAAATAGAGTATTTCTATAAACCTCAAGATAGAGATAAAGCTTCTTTGATACCAACTGTTAGACATAATATGATCCTTAAAAGGCAGAATAGACATAATCAAAAGCTTAATGCACAAGAAAAACAATATCTCCAGCCATTGATATTGCTCACGGTTTTGTTGCGTTCTCTGATGTTTGGTACTTCCAAACTCTTCCTCACTCTATTTAGATGGTGTATACTAAAGGGGATGAGATGAGTGAGTTTGGGGACCAAAGCCACGGTTTATATTGCCACTGAAAATTTCCATCAAGCTTTCGGTGGTTATGCTCCAACAATAATTCGGTGACACTAATGAGACAGAATGTGGACCACCTTAGAGGCTCTAGAAAACATGGGAGCTTCCAGAAAACATGGTAAAGGCTCTAGAAAACATGGGAGCTTGTTTTCATGAGAAAAAGGGTCAACACGTATATGGTGTTGGATAAATGCTACAATAAGTTGCCAACTATAGCATAACAACAAAGCCCAAGTACACAGGAAATTCTTCTCTAATCTTTTGATGTGTTGATAAAGCCATTTCATTTTCTCCCCTCCCTCATCACACAAATTAAATGGAGCAAAGCTAAAAAGGGTCAAGATCGGCCCCACACAATGAGATCTAATTGACCAAGTGAAGCAGCTCCCATCACTGTACACTCTAGGACTCTCCATTCGCCCCCTAAATTTAAACCTTCACACCACAACTCCACGACAAGGGATCAAGAACTGTAGTACTACCATGATCTGCACAATGCCATCATAATCCAGACCAGGTGTTTTTATCTCCAGTAACATGTGCAGGGATCAAGCTTCACACATAGTCGCTCACAAATAACAAATAGTAGTAATAATGTACTAAAAAATCTGTGGATGGATAGCATCCTAGGCTTCTAGCAAGAGAGCTATGGCCCTAAGTTACCTAGGACGTGGTTCATTGTGAAATGCAAAAATGGGGAATGTGGTAATGGCAAGTCATTAATATGTTAAATAGAGGTTAAAAAGCAAGTAGTGGGAAACAAATTTTTTTTATATATTGAAAAACAACCTTTTATCAATATTTTCTTGGCTAAAAGATTGTGATAATGTACAAAATTCTTTCATAAAATGGCTAATTCACATAGGTGCAACAATGCTATTGAGGCACTTCACTCAAGTACTCAAGTGCTCTCTTCCCCCTTTGAATTAGAATACCATATTGTGCATTATTTTTTTTTTGTAAGTAGCATAATATTATGAGAACCTCTGCACGGAACCGGCTTGTTGGAGACCGAAGTTAAATGATTTGTTGTTTGGCCTCTTATCTGAAAAATTTTGAGAAGCCACCTGTGATACCCCGTATAGTGTATTTTAATTGAAGTATTATTTTAATCAACTTAAGTATTGGTTTTCTTATTTTAAATTTATCAGATTTCTCATTGGTTTATTTTTATGATTTTTAAGTTTTGAAATTTATTTTGATATGCTTTCTGAATATTAATTATTGTTTTGCATTTAAAATGTTATTTTATTTAAATTAGTTTGTTTGTAGGCTTTAAGATTATTGTTGTTGAATTTTATTATTATTTTATTTAAGCTATTCTCTGTGTTTAAATTAGTTTTATTTAAATTGTTGTGTCGAAATAATTTTTGATGGATCATTTTGTGACCCAAGTTGTGAGGACTGGATTTCATTTCTTTCCTTCACATTTTCTTTTTTCTTTTTCCCTCCTTTTTATTTTCCTTCTTCTCTTTCTTCTTCTCCTTATTTCTCCCATGCCTCCCAGCCCGTGCGACCCCCTCCCTCTATTTTCTCTCCGTGTGCCTCTCCCCCAACCTGCCGCCGTGCGCCACCATCTGGCGATACCGCCCAACCCACAACCTCCCCCACACTCCGGCGAGTTCACCCACCCTAACCACCACCCCCCACACCCCTCCTCTCTCCTAGCCGTGTAGAGCCCGTTTGGGTTATAAATTCACTGCGCCACCATGCACCGCCCATTACTGTCACTACCTCTCTCCTTCTCTTCCCCACCGGCCGGTGACCACCTCCCTTTGTTTTCAGCCCCTCTGGCGCCGCCAATCTCCTCCACACAAGGCTTCAAGCCGCGGTTTCATTTCGCTCCCGCGCCGCAGTGCCTTCATTGTTCGTCGCCAGCTTTTCACCACACCACCATCGGCCTTCTAGCCACCCAAACCACCGTTCCTCAGCTCTGATCCGCCATCGGTGGAGCCCCTCTAGCTCATTTTTCGATTTGAGCTTTTTGGCCTTCAACCGCCACCCACGACCAACGACCACCACCAGTAGTTTCACCAACACCCCTAAGCCTTTTCTTAGTAATCTTTAGCCTTTGCTTGTCCCCGTTCAAAATCTAGCATTTTGAGACCCATGGCCATATTGCATTTTGCACTATTGCTTAACTGTGTCACCACTTCTAGCATCTTCGTGATCTTTCGAATAGTATAGTATAGTGCTGTAAGTATTTTTTCAAAGAACTTTTGAGATTTAAATGTATTTTTGTGCTAACTCATTTTTATTGTAAATTGGTTGGTTGTGCCAGACTGAGTCTGAGGAGTACGGGGGTCTGTTGAATTGGAGGATGAAGTTGTGTGATTGGACTATGCTAGGTTTTATTGGCTGTTGAATATTTGTGTTGTGTCATATACAATGCATTTGCACGCATGTTCATGTTTGTAAATGAAAATTAGATTTTCGCATAATTGCATACATGTTCATGTGTATTTTGAAAACTAGGTTTTCATGTGAGAGATGATTTTGAGTATATTTGAAATAAATGGATTGAATGATTTGAGAGATAGGATAAAGAGACTGTAGGGATGGTGGTAAACAGAGATGGTGGTATAGTCCCGCCTGTGATTACCGCCTACTGTGTCCAATAAATGGTTGGTTTATGTTTGGGCTATTTTCTGAAAAAAAAAATGGCAGTTATTATTCATGGCGTGTTTTGGATCAAATGAGATTTTTGGCTTACGTTGAAAAATAATCCTTTTTGGAAAAAGTAAGGTTTTGGGTCATATTCGTGTTTCATCATGTGTACGAATGTTTGTTGGTTGCATTAATGCATTTACACGCATGTTCATGTTTGTAAATGAAAACCAGATTTTTTGCATAATTGCATACATGTTCATGTGTATATTTGAAAACTGGATTTTCATGTTAGAGATGATTTTGAGTATGATTTTCTACTTATAATGATTTCGATATAGTTATGTTATTTAGTTTTATAAATTATAGTAAGATCCCAATAGTAAATAAGTAAGAATTTAATATTTTAGTCGGAGTTATTAAGTTGAATTTTGATGAGTTTAGAAAGTGATTGTGGTATTTTAGGAATTATAAGAATTTTAGATTTTGAGGAATTAAAATAAGTTATTTTAGCATCTGATGCTTAAATATTGAAATACCTCTTTGATTGGAAATTTATAGGAATTACCTGATTATGTTATAGGTAACGATTATTTTTGTTCGGCATTTTTGAGGAAAATTGTGAAAAACTAAGAGGTTCAAGTAAGCGGGATTCCTATGCTAGATTTGCATAAAAAAAATGAACTGAGGTTGGTTTGTAAAAAAAAAATGTGCATTTTGTTTTAAAAAGAAAAGGTGAAAAACAACCTCAGTATATGTTTTGCATTCATTCATGAGATATGTAGGAAAGAGAAAAGAAATGCTTTTGACATGAATGAATAGTGTAGACGAGTAATATTTAACATGTTTCTGAAATATGCAAAAGAGCAAATACAAAATCATTGAAATTATTATACATGTGATATAAAATGATTTGGATCTGTTTTTGATCAAATGGAAATGATATGAATATGTTTTGTACGTGTTTTGATATGATATAGATATGAAAAAATTTTGGCATACTTATCTATTTTATTTTTAATTCTGAATATGGTTTTGATATGATGATATTGGTTCACGTAATATGGTTGGTACCAACATGATATGATATGATATGAGTACACCCACTTTGGTAACAAAGTAGTCTTTTATGTGTTCTTTCCTGTGTGCACACTCGGGGCTCCGAGATTGAAAAATAAAAAGTTTCACAATATGATGCTGGCTGGTTTGGCCACTGGGAATAGCACAACCCTACCACGAGGGTTAAACGTGGTATATGATATGATACGATACGATACGATATGATATGATATGATATGATAAGATGAAGATGTTCAATTATGTTATACCAAAGCGTTTTTGAATATGAAAATAGTATTTGAATATGAAATGAATCTTTAAATATGAACAATTGGTTTTTAAATATGAAAAATGATATTTGAATATAAAATGGATATTTGAATATGACCAGTTGGTTTTTGAATATGAAAATAGTCTTTGAAAATGAAAGGTATCTTTAAAAATGAACAGTTGGTCTTTAGGTATTAAAGATTGAAAAGTCACTCTGATTTTATGATAACATACTTTTGAGATCTGTATATGAAAATGAAATATTTTGTTTCTGCATTCTGAACTGTCTGAAAAGGCTCATGTTTACATACTAGTATATGTTCTCTACTTACTGAATTGTTGATAACTCATCTCTTATTTCCATAATATTTTTTTTAGATGATTTTGATGGTACATCTGGGGATCAAGACTTGAAATCGTGTATAAGGTTACCTGAGCATAGTGGATAAGTACAAAGATAGTATTTTGGTTATTGAAGATTTTATTCGATAGTTCTGTTTTGCTCTGCTGACTTGGTATCTTGGAAGATTGATAGGTTTAATTTGAAATTTTTATGGTGTTTAGATTAATTTTTTTAGAATAGTTGATCTGAAACAGTGAGTTGTATGTGCTATTAAAAATATTGGAATCTATAACTATATGTTGAAAAATGATTTTTTAGTGACAATAAGTAACTCTCTTACCCCTCCGGCGGGACTGGAGCGTTACACCACCTCAGCTTATCACAGGCCAGAAAAAATTGGACGGGCTTGAGAGTTTATTATGAAGATGATGTCTTATACAAAAAAGTTTCTGCTATAGCAGATCCCAGTTTCTGCTATACAAAAAGGTTGCCCTATATTTTGAGCTTCTGTTGGACATCTGTATGTATTACTCTGGCCTATTGCCTATTCATCTCTGACTTCCAGCTCTACCATACTTTGAATATCGCGAGACCCGAAGTTTTGTCAAGACTTTTTTATTGCTTTTGGTGGTGTGCTTGGGTTGGTTTCTGTTTGTGCATGTGTTTCACCACCTAAATTGATGAAAACTATTTCTTTCTCACTCCCGTTTGGTTATGACGAACTTTTTGACCTTATTATATTCAAGCAATAAAGATCTTGCTGTCTCCTCACAGGAGGAAGAATTTTCTTCTGAGAGAAGGTGAAATGCCAATAGTAGTAGGAGAAATTGAAGTTAAGTGGGTTAAATTTTCTTACTGCTGCCCTGAAAGACACATGCAGCAAAGAACAGAAATCTCTTGGGGAGAGTCAAGTTGAGATTGTTTATTCTGCTCGCAACTTTGCTTTGAGGTGAATGTTGAATATAAGGAATACCTAATTGTAGGGAGCATTCTTAAGCTTTTCTTTGCCGGGAGTTTTATTACTAATCATCCTACCCACCACATTTATTTTATTTTATTTATACTAAACTCATTGAGTTCTTCTACTCATCATCCTTACACTATAGATTTGTTAAGAGAAAAAAAATTAAAAAATTATGTATGATGTGTAGATGATGAGTAAAATTTTTCTATAAAAAAAAAACTCTTAAGCACAAATTCCCCTGTTTTGGAACGCATGTTGTTCACTACCAAAGTTTGGCAAAGTCCAATACCTGACAGACTGGGCAATGCATGAAGAAAGATATTCGATTGTATCAAGAGCGGTAATTACTCCTCTTTCTTCTTCGTCTACAGTTCGAAATAAGTTCAAGATCAATTAAATTCATAACCACAGACACAGCATCTTTGCACCACAAACTCTTAAAACCGATACATTGCATCTCCCAACTAAAAAAAAAAACTAACAGTTTGCATCCAAATTGAATTATGACTGTTGAGATGAAAGAAAAATGCAATCTTTACTAGCTCTAGCCACCACACTCTGAAAATTCAACGAAACGAAATCTTAATAAATCAGCAACGAATTTAATAAACGAGATCTAAAAAATTTCAGCATTTCAAAGAAGATGTATACACAAGTAGATGTTTGAAAAACTAGGATGAGATTTTCTTGGAGAACACAAACTTGTAGGAATCATTATTTAGTATCTGCTTACAAGGCACATAAAGCAGACTAGCTCAAATTGATTTGAGTTTGAACATTTTGCAAGTACAACATAATGAAAAATGTCCCAAGTTAAGGAAACAAAAATCCTATTTCCAATACGAAGGAAGTCCAAGGTTCCTAGTTGGGGCTGGAACCTCACTATCAATTGATCTATATAATGAGTAGACATCCCAACCTCCTTCCCTCCAATAGGTAGAGTTGATTTCGGGCACATGTTTTACCTTCCAATAATCTCCACCTTCAATGTCTAGACGTATTGTCATGATTATCTCAGCAGGCATGTCCCAAAATTCCAGCAGTTTCAGCTTCGTGAGGTGTTCAATGCCTGATGGCAGGCTGTGCAACAATCTGCAGCGCTGGAGGAATAGCTTTTCAAGTAAAGGCATGGCGCCCATCTCTACTATTACCGACTTTAGCCCTTCCATTTTATCAAGGCTTAAGATTTTAAGCTTCTGAAAGCCTGCAGCCTTAAAATGCAATGTCTCTCCCTCATAAACCTGCAGAAAATCAAGTTGTGCAAGATTCGGCAGATCTTGAAGTGATTCAAGTGGATCATCTCTTAATTGACTCCACTTCAAAGACACCTTGGCCAAGCTATGGAGAGAAGATATCCAGTGGGGAAACTTCTCTAACTTTCCTGTCAAATATAGCCGCTGAAGAAATCGAGGTGGGCATGATAGGCAATCAAGATTGATTATCTCATCCTCTTTTTTTGAAGTTATCGACAAAGCTCGGAGGTTTTTAAGCTTTTCAATGGAAGAGCACAGAGCAACCCCATTTTCTGTTCTGAACTTTACGATGCCTAGCCTCCGCAGTTGATTCAGACATCCTAGCTCCTTCATTATATCATCTGCCTCTATGAAGCAGAGCTTTTGTAAGGACCGGAGACATGTTATATTAGCCGTGGCCTTGAAACCATACTTGGAATTTATGAGTGCATAAGATTGTATTTCATACCGATACACCAAAAGGTGGCGAAGTTTCTGAAGCCGCGAGATCTCAGCAGGCAATGCAGTGACGAATGTGTTTTTAAGATCCAATGTCTCCAGGTTCTGAAGATTCCCAATTGAGCTAGGGATGATTTTTATCTTTGTGCTCCTCAAGCTTAGATATTTCAGATGGAACAGCCTGGATATCTCATTTGGGAATATCTCTAGATCAGGTGCACCTTCCAAATCTAACACCTTAACTAGCCTCAGATCAAGAAGATTCAGAATCGGATTATAAGACTTGGATAGTGAATCTACCCTCCGAAACATCAGCAAGGAACGAAGTCTAGGCATTCTCTGCCTGTCATGTACGTCCTGCATGCTTTTCTGTATTGATAAGCGACGAACTTTTTCTGGCAACATCATGTTTTCTCGAACTATTGTCAGAAAGTTTTCTTCTTTCGACTTCCGAATGATTATTTCTCGAAGCCGGTCGTGGACGCGGCATGTTTTGATCCTCCCTTCACCTGTTGTCCCTGCCACTTGGATCAGGCTTCTGCTCAAGAGCTCGTCGAAGTAATAAGCCTCTGCAACTTCTTCCAATGTCATTCCTTCTTTCACTTTCACAAATCCTTCAGCTATCCATAATCGAATTAGTCTCATTTTGTCAATGGGATGGTTGTAAGGAAAGATGCTCAAATACAGAAAACAAGACTTGAGATAGTAAGGCAGATCATAGTAACTGAGAGACAATATTTTCTCAATACTATCGAGTCTATCATTTTCTTCTAGCCCATCAGCCAGACTTCGTTGAATCATATCCCATTCGTCTATACTCTTTGTGGCCAAAACACCACTGATTGTCACAATTGCAAGTGGCAATCCTTCACACCTTTCAAGGATACTATCTGCCAGATTCTTCCAATTCGAATCCGGAGCGCCTGTGCTTTTCTCAAAAGTCTTCCTGCAAAATAGAGTCCAGGATTTTTCAGGAGACAAAGGGTTCAAACGATATACCTTGGTCACGTTGTCATTGAAGTCCATGCAAGAGGCAGAGGCTACTTCAGCATGACGTGTTGTGAGCATAACCCGACTGCTACTGTTTTTTGGAAATGCAAATTTAACTGCATCCCAATCTCCAGTACGCCACACATCATCCAACACAATCAGATACTTTTTTTGTTGCAAAAAGCTATTGATTTTCGTTCTTAGCTGACCCTCGTCCATGCCTTCCACTTCTTGAGGAACTGGTTTCCTTTTCACCTTGTAGAGTTGCCGAATGAGGCCTTTTAGGAGCTCTTCCAGATTAAAAGATCTAGATACAGTTATCCAAGCACGGTACTTGAATTGTAGCTTTACTTCTGCATCATCATAGACTTTCTTCACCAGGGTGGTTTTCCCCAACCCTCCCATTCCAACTACCGAAACTACTTCACGTTCAGTATCACCTTGGAGTAGCCAGCTGATCAACTCCTTTTTAGGAATTTCTATGCCCACTAGATCGGCTTCTTCCAACAGGAGGGCGTCCTGTCGGCGGCTATCCCATGTCTTAGGAGCAATCTTGATATCAGGCGTTGGATTTTCAGGCTGGAATCTGTTGCAACCCTCGGCAATGCTTAGAACTCTGAATTTGAGTCTCTGTATTTCAGAAGCAATCTGATGACGAGCTCTTATTTTTCTTATGGAAGAAGTAATATTACGAAGGGAAGCCAGTAAATCGTCTCCAGGAGGACTGGCGACTCGAAGATTGTACTCATCAAGAGCATCTTCAATATCATAAGCCACGTCCCTCAACAGGTTAACCGATACTTTCACTTCAGGACTCCTGTCTATAATTTCATCAGCAGCTCTCAGGTAGACCT
>QEOT01005513.1:19930-34886 GCA_003123785.1 Pterocarya stenoptera
AGTCATTTGTTTAATATAAACATGATTTCATCAAAGCCTTTTCCACTGCATTTTTTTCATGAATCGATTTTGAGGAGTATTGGAGGTGGGTTTGGTCAGTTCTTGGAAAGGGACAATGCGAAGGCTTGTGTAACAAGGCTAGAAGCAGCGAGGATTTGTGTAGAGGTGGATGTATTCAAGCCGTTGCGTCGGTCATTCTGTTGGGAAGCCCAGGAGTGGAGAGTAGCCATTATCAAGAGGTGGTTTTTTAGATGATTCCTACATTCTGTTTACACTGCAGAAAGCAGAGACATTTTGTACCTCAATGCAAACGAAAAGAGAATAATCAAACCAGAGGGGGTAAGTGGCAGTTGGATGTAGGGAAATTGGTGAAGCCGAAGAAGTTGTGGAAAGTTGGGAGTTCTAGGGAGCAGGATAAGACAAAATTGCAGCAAAATAGTAAAACTGTGGTCGGTTTTAATGGGGCATGCTGAAATGAAATTATGGCTACTGTTTTGAAACCAAATGAGGTGATGATTGCAGGGGAGAAGGGGATGCTGTTTGTTTCTGAAACTGGCCAGGTTTGGTCAAGCATTCCTTTGGATTTCGTTGGTGTAGGTTTGAATGATGAGGGTTTAAAGTTGAAGGAAACGGAAGATGCACCGGGTAGGAGGACTAGTTAGGTTGAATTAATGGAGTTGGATGTCGAGGGGGAGGAAGGACTTGGGTGGGTTTTGGGGTGGTTTCTGGATCGTCCCCTAGGAGCTCTCTTAAGATCATTGACGAGGCGTTAGAATTTGAATTGGGAGGGCTGTGCGAGAGGGGATTCATAGGGGAGGAAGGAAGTAGAGAAAAGGATCTATTTTTACATGGAGGAGCAAGGTCAGATGGTGAACCAGAGGAGGAATTAAATGAGTTAGCAGTGAACTGTTTTGATTCTGATCCGGATTTGCACGTCCCTTTGAAGAAACTCCCAGGGGTGAGGAAGGAAAAATCTATTGTGGTTTTGGAGTGACGTACTCGCTCAAAACAATTCATTAATTGATGTTGAACATATTAACGTGGAACATTAGGGGTATTATTTAGTCGAAAAGTAGGCTTCGAAGTTTATTAAATAAATGTCGCCCTTCAGTGGTGGCTCTTTTAGAACATTTCCTCACTGAGAATAAATGTAGTCGTTGGGCGCAGTGGATGAGGATGAAAAATTGTGTGAATAATGCTGAGGGTAAGGGTAAAATTTGGCTTTTTGGGATGATGACCTTGAATTTGAGGTGGTCTCTATAACGGATTAGGTTGTTAGTGGTTGGTTTAGTCATGGGAGTTTCATGCGCTTGTGACGTTTGTGTATGCAAGTTGTTTCCATATCAAGAGATTGGAACTTTGGGAGGTATTGGGTAATCAAGACCCGGGGAATTGGCCTTGGTTTTTTTTTTGGGGGGGGGGATTTTAATATTATTTGAAATGATGAGAAAATTGGTAGTAGTATGTAAGCACACCGGGGAAAAAATGAGTTTAATGCTTGCATTCAACAATATGGTTTGCTGGATTTACCTTTTGATGGGAATCGGTTGTCGTGGTGTAATGGGCGCCTTGGGAGTAGGAGGATTTGGGCAAGGTTAGATAGAGTTTTGGTGAACATGGCTTTTCTTAACTTGTGGGGAGAGGTTTGGGTGGAATATCTTCCAAGATCTTCTTCAGATCATGTGCCTATGCTGGTATCGATATTGAGTGAGCAAAGGTTGGTTGCAAGGCCGTTCCGTTTTTAGTGTATGTGGGGGACACATGAAGGGTTCCTTCCCTTGGTTAAAGAGGTGTGGGATGTTGATCGAATGTGATGTCCAATGGTGCGGCTTAGTAAGAAATTAAAAGACGTGAAAGGTGCATTGAGGAAATGGAATGTTGAGGTTTTCGACAGAGTCGAGGTGGAATTAAAGGAAAGGGAAAATCATATAGTGGAGCTAGAACAAGAGTTAGTGGCGGAGTATTCTTCTCAAACGGAGGTAGAGTCACTAAATTGTAAACAAAAACATTTACAATGGCTACATAGAGAAGAGATCTTGGGTTGCCAAAAGTCGTGTGTTAAATGGTTAGTGGAGGGTGATTCAAATATGGCTTTTTTCCATACGATGATGCGTACGAAGAAGAAGAATAAAAGGGTGGAGAGGATGCGGCTAGAGAATGGGCAGATTCTTGATTCTATGGATGAGATTCATAACGGTGCTTTGTCCTTTTTTTTTTTTTCAGGATTTACTAGCCACGAAGAATGTGACCTTTAATGACCACGCCCTTGCTCTTTGGGTACTGGTGATAACAGAGGTGGATAATGAAGCCTTAATTGCAAAACCATCTATGAAAGAGGTAAAAGATGCTCTTTGGTCTATTCCTTTGGATAGTAGCCCGGGGCCTAATGGGTTCTCGGCAAGTTTCTTTGTTCTTGTTTGGGATATTGTGAAGCAAGATATTCTGGAGGTGGCTATGGATTTCTTTGAGGGGCAGCCTTTATCAACATTGTTTGGGGCAATGAATTTGGTGCTTATTCCAAAGGTGGATGATCTGGTGGGATTTGGGCATTTTTGTCCCATTAGCCTTTATTTGGTGATGTATAAAATCTTGTCAAAGATTATGGTTTTACGTTTGACACCGGTTTTGGAGAAAATTATTTTTCAAGAGCAATTGGTGTTTATTAGAGGAAGGAGTATTTTTGACAATATTGTGATTGCGCAGGAGATGGTACAAGGGATGAATTGAAAAACAAGAGGAGGCAATGTGATGTTAAAAATTGATATGGTCAAGGAATATGATCGGGTGAATTGACGGTTTTTATTGGAAGTTTTAAAGAGGTTGGGTTTCTCAGATAAATGGAGGAGTATGATTTTCAATTGTATTTCCTCTCCCTATTTTTCAGTTATGTTGAATGGATGCTTTTGGGTTTTTTTCAAAAATTCTCGGGGACTTCGCCAAGGTGATCCTTTCTCTCCATATTTGTTCATTTTGTCTGAGGAAGTTCTCTCGCGCATGTTAAATAGGGAGTTTAATTTGGGAAGAATTAAGCCTTTTAATTCTTGTGGGGGATCCAGAATTAGCCATTTACTTTATGCAGATGATTTACTGATTTTTTCAAATGATGGGAAAGCTTCGATCCTAGGGTTGTTGGAGGTAATTCATATGTATGATGATATGTCGGGTTAGAAGGTGAGTGCTCATAAGTCTTCTTTATTTTTTTCTTCTAATATCCCAATTAGGAGAAGATTGGATATCAAGAGCCTATTGGGATTTGAGGAAGGTGCTTGGCCTTGTACTTATTTGGGTATTCCGTTGCATGTGGGGAGAGTTAGAATTAGGATTTTTGATACTTTGATTGCTAAGGTTTAGAAAAAATTAGCTAGGTGGAAAGGGAGATTACTCTCATTTGGTGGAAATTTGGTTTTAATTAAGCATGTGTTGAGTAGTTTGCCTATCCACATGCTTTCTGTTATGAATTTACCACAATGAGTTTTGTTGGCTTTGAAAGGGATTTTTTTCTAATTTCTTATGGGGTTCAACCATAGAAAATAGGAAAAGGCAGTGGATCTTTTGGAAGAAGATTTGTTTGCCTATAGGAGGGCTTGGGATTGGTGAATTATCAGAAGTACAAAATACCTTACTTATGAAGTTTGCTTGGAAAATCCTTCAAGGTGGTTCGTTATGGGCAAGGTTCTTCTTGGCCAAATATGTGGGGGTTAATCATATTTTTTCAATTATGAATCTGAGGAAAGTGTCTCGTTTCTGGAAGGGGTTTATGAGAGTAATGCCAATGGTATTGAAAAATCCCAGATGGATTATTCGTGGAGGAAATGCTAATTTCTAGTTCAATAATTGGTTAGGGGATGGTTGCTTGGCTAAAAATTGTGTGGTGAATGGGGATTCGAGTTTGTTTATTAGATCTCTTTGGTCGGCTAATGGCTGGAATATTGAGCAGCTGAGAGAATTGGTTCCTGAACAGATGGTGTAGCGAATTATTACGTCAGGTGTCCGAGTGAAGGTGGGGCAGGATCACTGTGTATGGGTTCTATCGGTAGATGGTTTGTTTGCTTCTAAATCGGCATGGCAGATTGTAAGAAGAAGAGGAAATTTGTGCCCCTGGTGTCGCTAGCTATGGCAAAACCAAGTGCCCAAGCACATGACTTGTTGCTACTGGAGGGCTAAACGTAACTCTCTACCAGTGGATGAGGTAATTACGAGATTGGGTATACCGTTGGTATCGAAATGTGGCTGCTATATACAGCCAAAAACAGAGACGCTAGATCACGTCCTGTGTGAGGGGGAGGGTCCGAAAAAAGTTTGGAATTATTTTGCTTCGGTTTGTGCTATCCGGTTACCACAACAGTTGTCTTGGGATGGGTTGATGACATTTTGGTGGAGACCTGTTGTATTGAATACTCAGGTTTGGTGGGTTCGTGGTGTGCTACCCATTATTATTTCTTGGACTTTTTGGAGGGCTCGATGTGCGTCTCGCATGGAGGGTGTGAATTTTGATTGGAGGATTGTTGTGAGAGTGGTGAAGGTGAATTTAAGAGACATTTCTAAGGGATTGAGAAGCTTTAAAAAAAGGGGTGTTAATGATTATTTGATTTTGCAGGAACTTAATTGCCAGATCATTCCAGTTTGTGAACGTGTTCCAAAACTTATTAAATGGAAACCATCGGAGGTGGGATGTATGAAGCTTAATGTGGATGGGGGTTCTTGTGGCAACCCAGGAAGGTTTGGTGGTGGGGGTATCATTTGGGATGATGGGGGAAAGGTGGTAGTGGGGTTTGCTCATTTTTATGGGCATGCGACGAACAATATTGCGGAATGTCGAGCTCTTTTTAATCGGTTGCGACTATGTCATTGACTAGGGATGAGAGAGTTCTTGGTGGAATCTGACTCGAGTGTGGTGATGGGTTGGCTAGCTTCCAGGGTTTGTAAATATTGGTATCTTTGGGATTTTTGAGATGATATACAATCTCTTGTTCGAATGCTCAATGCTCATTTTCAACATATTTTTAGAGAGGCTAATATGGCGGCTAATTTTTTAACTAAAGAAGAGGCTATGGATAAAGCTTTTGATTTTGTTGGGGAGGACATGGTGCGAGGTCAGATTAGGGGGATTGTGCGTCTTGATTCACTGGGATACCTTATATACGTTATTGATGGGAATGAGTTTTTTTGGTAAAGAAGTTTAGCTATGATCGTTGGGGTTTTTTCCTCAAGGCATTTGTGTTTTGTTTCCAAGGTATTCCTTTGCCATAAATGAGGTCTTTTTTTTAATAATATTGGGAATAAGTCACTCATGGAAAGGTGATTCTCATATCTTCTTTAACCAAAAAAAAAAAAAATTCAAAGCCTTTTCCACCCATAAAAACATCATTGCCACTGTCATATTTTAATTTATTGACCAATTCAAAGCGATTGAAATTTCAAGGCGCTTTCGTTCCATGAATGATGCTGCAGAATCTGTGCCGGACACAACACAAGACAAACTGCTCTGGAATATCGTGATCACTAGCTAAGAGACACTTCTGCATTTCACCATCATTCTGACTTTTTGAATTTGGATTGGAAAACAAGACAAGAAGGCGTTTAAAGTAAGTTGTTTTCTTTTTCCAAGATATTGCAGAGCGAAGTACTAAAAATAAATTAATTAATTATTTGGTGAGCTCATCAAGTTTTCTAATATCGACAGGACAATCATCGCCGTTTTCTGAGGTACTGGCTCGCGCACGCATATTTTGAACAATTTCAAGGAATAATCTTGGAGTACTTACGCGGCGAAAGTACTTGTGACCTTTGTGCACCAAGAAATAATCTTTCTTCAGACTCTACCAAACCCTTTTTTTCAGTTTGCTAAGCAAGGTATTTGATTTGCATTAAAAAAGAGAATGCACGCACACCATAGTAGGAAGAAGAGAACCCAATTTACGATCAGCAAAGTATATGCTGATGAATTATTAATCAAGGTTGCAAAAAAGGTTTAAACGGTCACATTCTAAGAAGAAACCTCGTTCTTAGTTGGAGAAGGCAACGCAGTCCAGTTAATTCTTCCACAAAACGTACGTGTGTATTACATACATGGTCAAACATATACGCTACGATCACCACTGAATTGTATAAGTTTTGACTCGTAAGGCATCCGTGGATATGAATTATTATGGCGTTTATTGTTTGTATCTTATTTATTTATTGCAAAACATCTCCCAATTAAATCGAGTTATTGGGTAGACTTTTGTAACATATTAAGACCATAATACGTGAACTAATGGTTCTTTATTTATTATTATTATTATTATTTTTTTGGTGGAGGAGAAAGAAATGTAAAGCCAATTAACAGCCTGATTATGTACGACAAAGGGTCACATAGCAAATTATTCTAGTGCTAGATTTATATAAACCAGTGAACGTTGTAGTTAGCATTACATTTACAGAAATGCGAAGCCAATTCAAAGTGTTGTTAAAAAAAAATCATATAAAATTACTCATTTAATACATCGTTCTCAAGGAGACGAAAAAGAATTAAATATGATTTGGAATTGCCGACATCATACGGCATGTAGCAACAAATACCAACTCCATAAAGAGGAGCCAGGAAAACAATGTGTACGGTTCATCTTACAGATTAGAATGGCAAAATATTCAAGGAAAATGATGGCACGTTGTAGAGGACGGAGGGCAATTGGTATTCAACAATTAGTTGCAAATCTTTTGATCCCTACCTATAGAAGAAACGCGTTTAGATTACCACATGATTCAGTCAGCTTCGTCGTCCGAGTTGTCAAATGTGATCTTTTAGACTTGGGAGCATTTACAGGAATTTCCTTGAAGTGAGCCCCGTAAAGCTATGTTTTTAGAGAGGAATTGTATGAAGAACTGAACAGTGAACAGTGAGCACAAAAACTTAATCATGGGGAGGAAAATGATACAAAGAAAAAATGCACACCTTCTTCTTTACATGAGTGCCAAAATTTTTAAGGGCATCTGGCACAATTTGCCCAGCTTCTCTGAGAACATTCACCAGCTCCCCAGCAAGTCCCTGAAATAGTTTGAGAAAATAGTTTGAGAAAATGAAAAATAAAATAATTGAATAATGAATGATGCTCCCCGTGGTCGGATTAAGATATGGAACTACCACCCACAATGTATAAAGAGAATTTACCTTGTTATGCTACATGAAGAATAAATGGCCAACACCCTTCTTCCTAGCCCGTCCAGTCCGTCCAATTCTGTGGACATAGTCTTCTGTGGTGAGAGGAAAGCTATAGTTGATCACTACTTCAACATTTGGCATATCCAATCCCCGAGCAGCCACGTCAGTAGCAATCTGCACATATTGTTAGACATAATATGATCCTTAAAAAGCGGAATAAACAGAATCAAAAGCTTAATGCCCAAGAAAAGCAGTACCTCCAGCTATTAATGTTGCTCACGGTTTTGCTGTGTTCTCTGATGTTTGCCACTTCCAAACTCTTCCTCACTCTATTTAGATGGTGTATACTGAAAGGAATGAGATGAATGAGTTTGGGGACCAAAGCCACAGTTTATATAGCTACTGAGAACTTCCATCAAGCTTTCGGTAGTTATGCTCCAACAATAATTCGGTGACACTAATAAGACAGAATGTGGACCACCTTAGAAGCTCCAGAAAACATGGGAGCTTCCAGAAAGCATGGTAAAGGCTCTAGAAAACATGGGAGCTCGTTTCCATGAGAAAAAGGGTCAACATTCTCCCACTTGATCCACACTTCTAAATTAATGTCTCATATTAAACCCATCGATAATCTGTATTAAATAATAAATACATGAATCATGGTGGCTCCAGAAAACATGGGAGCTCATTTCCATGAGCAAAAGGGTCAACACATATATGGTGTTGGATAAATGCTACAATAAGTTGCCAACTATAGCATAACAACAAAGTCCAAGTACACAGGAATTTCTTCTCTAATCTTTTGATTTGTTGATAAAGCCATTTCATTTTCTCCCCTCCCTCATCAAACAAATTAAATGTAGCAAAGCTAAAAATGGTCAAGATCGGCCCCACACAATGTGATCTAATTGACCAAGTGAAGCATCTCCCATCACTGTACACTCTAGGACTCTCCATTCGTCCCCTAAATTTAAACCTTCACACCACAACTCCACGACAAGGGATCAAGAACTGTAGTACTACCATGATCTGCACAATGCCATCATAATCCAGACCAGGTGTGTTATCTCCAGTAACATGTGCAGGGATCAAGCTTCTCACATAGTCGCTCACAAATAACAAATAGTAGTAATAATGTACTAAAAAATCTGTGGATGTATAGCATCCTAGGCTTCTAGCAAGAAAGCTGTGGCCTTAAGTTACCTAGGATGTGGATCATTGTGAAATGCAGAAACAGGGAATGTGGTAATGGCAAGTCATTCATATGTTAAATAGACGTTAAAAAGCAAGTAGTGGGAAACAATTTTTTTTTTTTTTTTTTATATACTTAAAAAACAACCTTTCATCAATATTTTCCTGGCTAAAAGAATGTGATAATGTTCAAAATTTTTCCATAAAGTGGCTAATTCACATAGACGCAACAATGCTATTGAAGCACTTCACTCAGGTACTCAAGTGCTCTTTTCCCCCTCTGAATTAGAAAACCATATTGTGCATTATTACGAGAACTTCCGCACGGAACCAGCCTGTTGGAGGCCGAAGTTAAGATTTGTTGTTTGAGTCTATTGATTCGCAGAGTGTGAGTTCGTTAGAAAGACCTTTTGACGAAGATGGGATTTATAAGGTCATTTGTGGTATGGCCAAAGATAAAGTATCGGGTCTGGATGGCTTTTCAATGATATTCTTTCAAGCTTGTTGGGATATTGTGAAATGTGATGTATTGCAGATTTTCCTTGAATTTTACTCTTTCAAGAAGTTTGAGAAATGCCTCAAAGGTGGTTTTCCTTGTACTTGCTCGGGACGTGTGGCTTTGGTGATAGGTGGATTTCATGGATTCAACATTGTATCTCTACCGTTTGCTTCTCGATGCTAGTTACTGGCACCCCAGCTATATTTTTTAACAGTTCTCGAGGATTGAGGCAAGAGGATCCATTGTCTTCTCTTCTTTTGGTTTTTATTTTTTTATAAGTAAAAGGTAAATTTTATTGATACGAATGAAATAGGCATAGCCCGTGTACACAGAGAGTATACAAAAGAACACCTAAATACATTTTAGGAACTATAGATTAAGGACAAAAAGTCATGAGCATTCTTCCCATTAAGTACAATAGTTGAAAACCAAAGCAATAGTGTGTGTACCAAAAACTTTTGAAGCTCCACCATTGTGCGCTCGTTATTTTTAAAGCACCGCTCATTCCTTTCCACCCAAATACACCACAAAATGCACAGTTGAATCATCTTCTACACTACCGCCACTTGAGGACAACCTTGAATCTCCTTCCAACAAGCCAGTAAATCAACCACCCTCACTGGCATTACCCAAGCGACATCAACTCTTCTAAAGATCTCATCCCATAACACCATTGTCACCTCACAATGCAATAATAAGCGATTCACTGATTATCCTTACTTTTTACACAAGTAGCACCAATCCATCACAATAAGTCCCCTTCTTCCTCAAGTTGTTCGTGGTCAAAATCTTCCCAAGAGTAGTAGTCTATATGAAGAAAGCTACTTTAGAAGGCACACAAGCCCTCCAAATATTCTTCTAAGGGAATGGAACATTACCTTGTGATGCCAATATTTTGTAATACTCCCTGACTGTACACTCCGTGACTGCCACTTGTTATGGAGGCACTTGCCCGAATGGAGAAAGCTGCTGTTGGAGGAGGTTTTCTATCCGAATTTTTGATGGGTAATGGTACTAATGGCCCTATCATAATCTCACATCTATTATTTACAGATGATACCTATGAAGGGGGAAAATCCTTTATACTGGGCTAAGAACAGCGCCCAGGTTACAACCCAGAATAAGGTTTGGGTTGGACCTGGCTGAAGACATGGGCCGAATTGGGCTCCGGCTACATAGTATGGACTGGGAAAAATAGTAACACCTGGGTCAAGGCTTGGGTATGATGTCCGGGTTGGACCCTGTTCATGACGAGCAATAAGACAAGGGATACAGGTGAAGCTTGAGAGGGAAGAAACGTGGCATTCAACACCAGACGATGGACTTGCGGCAGTTCACACCCAGCATTAAAGGGAAGACATGCCACATTCAATGCGGCCTAGGGCATAAGGCGTGCTGCATTCAATGTGGCCCAAGACCCGAGCAACGTACAGTGACCTTGAGTACCTCACAGCTCGGCGAGGTGAAAGCATAGGAGTAGCTTGGTGAATCGACAACGCAAGCATATTATCTCCTGCTATGCAACACTCCACTATGGTGGAGACTAGGTCGGTAACTATAAATAAAACACTACCAGCAACAAGCAAGGTCAGGAATCAATCCATCACTACTATCTTATACTCTTGTCTTGACTACTATTCATCATCTCCATCACCAATCACTAACTTAAGCATCGGAGGATCAACAGACCCCGAGGTCCCCCCCATTGTTTCCTGTGCAAGTGATCGCTCGTACACTACTTGTGTGAAGTTGCCCAGGCCTGCAAAACACGACATCAACAGAAACTCATGGCAGACATGAAGACCCTCCAACAAGAAAATGCTGCCTTACGAAAGCATAGTGAAGAACTCGAGGCTGGCCAATAGAGTCATCACTCTGAGGTCCGTCCTCAACCCAACGTAACCATCGGAGATGAAGAACGGCGAAGAGTCAACATGCAAATCCAGATAGAAGTGGCTAAACAAATAGGTTAGCCTTCCACGGTAGATCAGCTTCTCACCAATGCTGAACTACCATATAGTACCGAGATAATGGCAGTACCTATAACTCCAAAATTTAAAGTTCCTCTGATGGAAGAATATGACCGGTCAAAAGACCCGTTAGAACACCTGGAGACCTTCAAGGCCCACGTGACTCTCAACGGCGTCCCTAATGAAGTAGCATGCATAGCTTTTCCCCTCACTCTAAAGGGAGCGGCACGAGCATGGTTTGGTTCCCTACGACCTGGAACCGTGGATAGCTTCAACGAGTTGGCGTGACTTTTCTTAACACAGTTCATGGCCAGCTGAACAAGGACGAGGTCAGCAGCCTTTTGATTGTTAAACAAAGGGATGACGAGAGCCTCAAGTCATACCTCTTCTGCTTCAACAGAGATCGAACAACGACGGATGACTAGGTCGAGAAAATCACATTGGCCGCCTTGTTAGGAGGGGTTTGGCCTCGTAACCCCTTTATGACGGAGATCGCCCGGAAAACCCCAGCTACCCTAAGGAAGTTTATAGACCACGCCGAAAATTACATAAAAGTAGAAGATATGCTCCGAGCGTTAACTGCCCCCAGAAAAAGTGACCTAGAAAGAGTAGACAAAAAGATTGCGGACTGCCATAAGGGTTCAAGCCAAGGGGACTACAAAAAGAGGGCTTACGAAACTAATGGCAAAGGAGAATAGGCCTGACATGGAAAACCTAGTCCCCGTATACATTCTAACCTAACAGTCGAGGCTGAGGAAAACCTGAACTTACGAGAAGAGCGAAGACGAGATTCGTCTCGTCCTAAATACTGTTCCTTTCACAAGTGTAACGAACACAATATACAAGATTACTATACGAGGAAGAAAGTGCTTGAGGATCTGGAGATCCGAGCTGACCAATATGAAGATGAGAGGAGCAAGCCACGATGAGACTATCGTCCCTATTTTCAGAGAGACCAAAACCAAAGCCCCGTCTAGAGAAACTAGGTTTCGGTTCGAAGAAGTTATAGCCCAACTCGCAGGGGTCAAAACCCTACTCAGAGAAATGAAGAGAGCCACGACAGAAGGAGAACTGCGAACCCATGTGGAGAGAGTCAGCATCAAAGAAACATGGGCAAAGAAGAACCCCCTATAGGTGAAATTAGCACCATAGCGGGATGATATGCAGGGGGAACGACCTCCTCCGCATGGAAGGCCCATGCAAGAAGGGCCAGGTATGAGGAAGTATTCTCGGCCTACAAGCCATCCCCCCACAATAGGGATCAAGCTAGGGAATATCTTATAACTTTCAGTGAAAAAGATGGAGAAGGCTTGTCTCGCCCCCACGATGATACTCTGGTGGTAACAGCTCAAGTTGCCAACTATTGGACTAGAAGAATTCTCATTGACAACGGCAGCTCCGTCGACGTCCTCTTCTGGGAGGTGTTTACTAAAATGGGAATCGCTCCCGATCGATTGCGACCTGCACCTACCCCCCTCAAGGGCTTCACAGCAGACACAATTCAACCAGTCGGAGCCATCACTCTATTCGTACTAACTGGGACCGCCCCTAAAACAGCGTCCCTTATGGTAGATTTCTTAGTGGTAAAAGCCCCCTTCTCATACAATGCGATTCTGGGACGGCTGTCCTTGAATCTGATAAAGGCTGTGACCTCCACGTATCATTTGAAGGTGAAGTTTCCGACCCCATTAAGTATAGGGGAAATGCGTGGCGAACAACAGACTGCTACACTCGAGAGATGAAGTCTAAGGCGATAGATATACTAGCCCTCGAGGAAGACCGCGGGGAAGCAACCTCGCCTCTACCGCCAGCTCTGAATGAACTGAACAGGGAGGTAAGGGACGAAGAAGCCCTAGGCAAGCAGAGCCTAACGAGCCGATAGTTTTGATATCAATGGATCCCGAATAGCCAAAATGGACCGTGCGAAGGGGGTCTAAAATTTCCAGCGAACTGAGCTAGTCCATGAAGCAACTGCTCATCGAGCACAGAGATGTATTCCCTTGGAGCCATGAAGAGATGCTTGGCATCAATGAATCAGTGATAGAGCAGAGCACCACCTCAGTGTGAATCTTGAGGAAAAAGAATCAAACAAAAGTGCCGCAACTTCAGCGCGGAAAAATATGCAGCCAATGTTGAAGAAGTGGATCGCCTATTGGCCACGAGTTTCATTATGGAGGTTCACTATCCTGAATGGCTTTCTGACGTAGTATTGGTCAAAAAGGCAAGTGGGAAGTAGAGAATGTGTGTAGACTTTACCGACCTAAACAAGGCCTATCCTAAAGATGGTTTTCCCTTCCCAAGAATAGACTTGATAGTGGACTCAATAGCTAGGCATACCCTGCTCAGCTTTATGGACGCATACTTCGGCTACAATTAGATTAGAATGATCCCTGACGACGAGGAGAAAACTACGTTCATCACAAATTGAGGCCTCTACTGCAATAGAGCAATGCCATTCGGCCTAAAAAATGCAGGAGCAACATATCAACGTTTGGTCAACCGAATGTTTAAAAACCAGATCGGGAAAAACATGGAAGTTTACTTAGACGACCTTTTGGTTAAAAGGAAGAAATCAAAACAACACCTTGAATAACTCCGCGAAGCCTTCGCAATTCTTAGAAAATATAAGATGAAGCTCAACCCTCATAAATGTGTTTTTGGATTCAAAATAGGGAAGTTCTTGGGGTTCATGGTCTCAGAGTGCAGAATTGAGGCTAATCCCGAAAAGGTTAAAGCTATTATGGATCTGCCTCCGCCCCGAACAATCAATGAGGTCTAGAAACTCACAGGGAGGATAGCTGCCCTGAGCCACTTCATTGCAAAATCAACCGATCGGTGCCACCATTTCTTCAAAATTCTACGCTAAGCACAAGAATGGGATGAAAAGTCCAGAAGGGCCTTCAGCGAGCTGAAGGAGTATTTGACCCATCCGCCTTTGCTGAGTCAAACCACACCAGGAGAAGATTTGACTGCCTATCTAGTTGTATCACCCAATGCGGGACTTTTGGGGTGCAGAGGTCAGGTACCCTTGAACGGAGATGCTAGCGTTCGCGTTAGTAATCACTGCCAGGCAATTAAGGCCTAACTTTCAAGCTCACCCAATAAAAGTGCAAACTGATATCCCCATGAGAAATATATTACAAAAACTTGGCACATTTGGCCAGATGACTAACTAGGCAATCAAGCTAAGTGAGTTAGAAATCGAGTACCTTCCACGCACTGCAATTAAGGGGCAGGTATTGGCAGATTTCGTAGCTAAGTTCTCATACTTTCCAGAAGAGATGGTCATTATGCCCAGGGCAAACCTTTAGCAGGTCTACGTTGACGGATCTTCCTGCCGAACCAGGGGAGGAGTGAGAGTACACATAATAACGGACTCAGGAGAGAAGCTTGACTAAGCACTTAAGCTCGGATTCAAGGTCACCAACAATGAAGCTGAGTACGAAGCACTTTTGTCAAGACTAACCATTTCTAGATCATTGGGGGCCACTGAAATTGAAGTAAAGGCCGACTCCCAAATGGTGGTGAGGCAACTAACCAGACAATTCCTTATGAAAAGAGAGAATTTGAAAAGGTATCTCCAACGGGTAGGAGAAGAGCGTGATCTTTTCCAATATTCTTTCATTCATCAGATCCTGAAAGGAGAAAACCAAGAAGCAGACCGGCTAGCTAAAGCTGCCTTAGGTCAAGAAGAAGTACCACTCCTGGATCACATTATAATTCGAACAATTGACATAGCAGCGGTAGGAATTCAAATGTCCACTATCGAGGTCATACAACCCCCAGAGTGGGCCACTGACATTCTAAACTTCCTTCAAGAGGGAGTCCTTCCAAATGAACGGGAGGAGGCCCGAAAAATAAGGAACCGAGCGGCTCGGTTCACTTTGGTAGAAGGAGTCTTGTACAAGAGAGGCTACGCCGAGCCTCTATTAAGATGTATCTTTTCCAAACAAGCTCAGTACGTGCTAGCAGAGATACATGAAGAAGTTTGCAGGAATACGCTAGTGGAAGGGCACTAGCGACATGAACAACTCGGGCGGGATATTATTGGCCCAACTCTCACAACGATGCTGACAAGTTCGCAAGGAAGTGTCTCAAGTGCCAGGAATACACTTCTATTCCTCATTGCCCCCACCCCCACCCCCCCCCCCCCCC
>QEOT01005513.1:34909-75335 GCA_003123785.1 Pterocarya stenoptera
CCCCCCCCCCCCCCCCCCCCCCCCCGGGGCGGTGGGAAAAGCTCACTTCTGTCACCTCCCCATGGCCCTTCACGCAATGGGGATTGGACCTTATTGGCCCCCTCCCTAAGGGCAGAGGAGGAGTACAATTTGTCGTGGTAACGGTCGACTACTTCACAAAATGGATGGAAGCAGAAACTCTAGCAACGATTACAACTTGAGCAAATTACAAATTTAATTTGGAAATCTATAATTTGCCACTTCCAAATTCCCGAGAGCTTCGTATCAGACAATGGAAGACAGATCGATTGCTCCAATTATCGAAAATGGTGCGCGGAGCTCAGAATCAAGACCAAGTACTCTTCTCCAGGACATCCGCAAGCCAATGGGCAAGATGAAGCAACCAGCAAAACGCTACTCAACATTTTGAAGAAAAATCTGGGAAGCCAAAAAGTGGAATGGGCCGAAGAACTTGCCAGCATGTTATGGGCATATCGAACGTCAGTGAGGACCCCTACAAGGGAAACTCCCTCTCCCTAGTCTATGGAACTGAGGCCATGATACCGGCTAAAGTGGTTGTACCCACATATCGCGTTCAACATTTCAATCTAGATCGTAATGACGAGAGGTTGAGGGAAAATTTGGATTTCTTAGAAGAAAGGCAGGTGGAAGCAGTAAGCCGAATAGTGGCCAACAAACGGAGAGTTGAACAATATTTTAACAAACGAGTCCGGCCTTCAACTTCAAAGTGGGGGAAATGGTTTTAAAGCAAACAAGAGTTAATACTCAGGATGAAGGCAAGCTATGCCCCAAATGGGAATAGCTGTATATGGTAATCGCGACCGGAAGACCTGGCTCTTACCGACTGAAGAACCACGAAGGACATGAATTACAGCACCCAAGGAAAGCCGAGCACCTAAGGAAGAATTTTGTATGAAAAGCCATCCCAGGCTCAAACAATGTAAGCTTGTGATCTATTAAATTTCATGAACTAATTTCGGAATTGTTGCATTCTTGTGCCTCCTACAAAATGCTTAAAAAGATCAAGCCCGGTAACTAGATCGGCCACGAAGTATAAAGCACAAGAACTGAGCCACAAGCTCGGACTCACTAACAGCTATTCTCAATGTAGTTTAAATGACATGCCGAGTTTCGTGCAATGGTGCAGAACCGGACAAGTTGGCAAGGGAGCAAGGCCCTAGGGCTCTGCCAACCTATAAGGGCCAACCCACGAAGTATAAAGCACAGGAACTGAGCCATGAGTTTGGACCTGCTAATAGCTATTCTCAACGCAGTCTAAATGACATGCCGAGCTTCATATAATGGTATAGAACCGGACGCGTTGGTGAGGGAGTAGGGCCCTTGGGCACTGCCAACCTATAAGGGCCAACCCATAAAGAATAAAGCATAGGAACCTAGGCACTAGCTTGGACCTGCTAACAACTATTCTCAACGCAATCTAAATGATATGCCAGGTTTCACCCAATGGTGCAGAACCGGACGCAATGGTGCAGAACCCTAGGGCCCAAGGGCTTTACCAACCTATAAGAGCCAACCCACGAAATATAAAGCATAAGAACTGAGCCACGAGCTTGGACCTGCTAATAGTTATTCTTAATGCAGTCTAAATGACATGTCGAGCTTCGTGCAATGGTGCAGAATCGGATGCGTTGTTGAGGGAGTAGGGCCCTAGGGTTCTGCCGACCTATAAGGGCCAACCCAAGAAGTATAAAGCACAGGAACCGAGCTATGAGCTTTGACCTGCTAATAGCTATTCTTAGCGCAGTCTAAATGACATGTCGAGCTTCGTGCATTGGTGCAGATTCAAATGCGTTTGTGAGGGAGCAGGGCCCTATGGCTTTGCCAACCTATAAGGGTCAACCCACGAAGTATAAAGTACAGGAACCAAGCCACGAGCTTGGACCTGCTAATAGCTATTCTCAACGCAGTCTAAATGACATGTCGAGATTCATGCAATGGTGCAGAACCAGACGCGTTGGAGAGGGAGCAGGGCCTTAGGGCTCTGCCAACCTATAAGGGCCAACCCACGAAGTATAAAGCACAGGAATCGAGCTACAACTCGGACTCGCTAACAGCTATTCTCAAAGCAGTCTGAATGACATGTTGAGCTTAGTGCAATAGTGCAGAAGACAATGCAAACCCAGTCGCTAGATTGACCACAAAGGAAGCAAGAGATGAAGGCAGAAAAGGAGGAAACCAAATAGCCAGGCACACAAAAATTATGTTCTTAAATCATACGATCTGACCTTGGCAGGCTACAAGCACAATCACTTGACTGAATGAAGCAAAAAGTAAAGGAGAAAGCAGATCGGTAAAAATCCACGTTAAGGCAGCTTAGCGAAACTCCACATTACTACAAGCGCAGTCACTTGACTGAACGAAGCAAAAAGTAAAGGAGAAAGCAGATCGGTGAAACTCCACGTTAAGGTAGCTCGACGAAACTCCACATTACTACAAGTGCAGTCACTTGACTGAACGAAACAAAAAGTAAAGGAGAAAGTAGATCGGTAAAACTCCATGTTAAAGCAACTCGATGAAACTCCACATTACTACAAGCGTTGTCAGTTGACTAAACGAAGCAGAAATTAAAGGCAAATTGCAAATCGGTAAAACTCCACATTAGTGGATTTTTATTACAACTCAAAAAAGTCCGATGTACAAAAACAGACTACACCAAGGAAATAGTACAGAAAGATATACAAAGATATCATCAAGTCATTTTTCTTGCCCAAACAAGGTTACAAGAAGGAGATTACATCTTCAAAAACTACAAGGAACAGGAAGGAAATTGTCCGAACAACAGCGCGGTGTCTTGATAAGGAAAGAAGCTGCCTGGTAGACCTCAAGTTCGTCTGAACATAAACGAGATGCCGTATCTCCCCACACACTACTGGGCAGGGCACTCAGTAATGTGGTATCTTCCTCCTCGGGAGGGAGAGGGGGAGGAAAGGAGGAGGCCGGCGTCCAATAGAACCCCAGGTGGGAACTGGGATTCAAGGTTGGCTGGGGTGGACGACATGGAGGACAAACGGATGTTGAAGCAACAAACACAATCAAATTCCAGAGAGTTGATTGCCACCTTGGACCGTTTGTTCCTATCCACCTCCCTCCCCACCTTCGTGCCACCTTCTTGTTCCAACTAAGCTCAGAACCAACAGGCAGCGAGTTCTGATGCAACAGATTTGGGAGTTAACCCCCGTAAACAAAGGGGCAAGAACAAGTGATGCACCATAACCAAAAGGGTAAGGACAAGAAATGCAAACGACCTATCTCTTAGGTATTCAGAACGCCATAACCAGGGACAGCCTAAACACCAAAGGAAAAGGCGTTGCCCCTCGTAAAGCTCAGAAGAAGAAAAGGAAGCCATGGGAGCCCTCCGAGTGTGGAAGAATGAAAGGAGAAAACAAAATTGAATGAATTCCTCAAAGACAGGAAAGCCCACCTTTTATAGACGAAAATGGCATTTGGCATCCCGTGGCACCATAACTCCTAAGATTTTCTCGACCATCCACGTTATCCCAAGGCTTCCCCAGCCGACCACATGTCTCCCATGGGAAGTCATTGTACTTTGGAACTCGGAAGAGACAGAAACGTTAACCGACGCATTGCACGGGGTTCGCTAATGTTTAATGGCGGACTTAAATGAGAAGTTAGTGGGAATTAATAGCGGGTTCAACTCCCCGGACAAATTAAGTAGCATTTAAAGCGGACAAAATATTGGGAAGACGCTAATAAAGTGACTTCAAGACCAACATAAGGTCAGCAAAAGATTGAAGGATTCACATGCGTAGAGGTACGAAGAGAATCGGCACATGTCCAGACAAACACAGAAAATTAACAGAAGCCTAGTGAAAAGAATTGCCACTCAGCAATCACTCAAACAGGACTATTTGCTCGGTGCTCATCTGTAAAAAGAAAGACAAGTCTTGGCCGATACGGAGAATTGCCACTCGGTAATCACACATGCAAGAATACCTGCTCGGTATCAACCTGACCTTCGTTGATCAAAAGATGGGCCGTTCAACCTCCATCAACCAGTGGATCGCAATGTACAGCTCAATAAAGGAAAACCAGCAAATATAGCGGGCAATAAAGAAGATAAGACAGTCAGATATGAATAGAACCAAAGGTATATTCACTTGTATAAAAATTGTTAATATCTACCTTGGGAACCCGCACTGGCCTATAAATACAAATAAAGATTAGAAACTAAGGAGAAGCATCACGGGAAGCTAAAAGGAGGTTGTCGACTCCCCAAGTCAGCATTTCCTTATAAGCAAACTTGTTCGGCGGGAGATTTCGGAGGTTCAGAGTATAGAGTTCAGTTCTAGGATTCTCGAGTATCACCTCCCGGAGATGCTTGAGACCTTCCTTATATCCCTGAATCCAGGCTTGATTATGCAGATTTGGAGCCTTTCCGAGCTGAGACTCAGCATGGTCCATGCGAAGCCGTGCCTCTTCTAAGGAAGACTCTAGACAGGAAACTTTAACATGATCTGAAGCCCTTATCTTGTCTCTTTGTTTGGCTATGCCCAAATATTTGTTGAACAGGATGTGCCGAACCTCGACGGCATGCTTCTTTTAAAGCTTATTCGCTTTGTCTCAGCGCCTCCTGAATGGACTCCAACTCACACTCCAGCCGCTAGACCTAGGCTAGGGCATCACCCCTTTCAGTAAAAAGGAGATCAGACTGGACCCAAAGATCCTTGAGTTCTTTCTTCACGAATTCTAAATCCTTGACCGCTGAGGACATCTTTGTGTGGGTTATCTCGATCTCCATATCTTTCAGCTAGATCTCCTTATCTTTGAGCGTGATCTCTAGGGCCATTACCTTTATCCTACGCTCCAACTCCTTAGCATCCTTCCGCTGGGCATGAATCTTCTGACGACTAGACACGTTTTCCCCTCGCAGGGACTCATTCTGTACCTCTAGAGCACGAAGTTCAGCTGTCAGTTTTTCTCCTAATAAGTTCATCAGCTTGTTCAACGCACTCTGAGCTCTTAAGTCCTCTTCGAGAGCCTCCAGCTCTTGAGAGACCATCTCGGCTAATTGATCGGCTGCCTGAAAAACCAGTGCGGAATGAAATTTATTAAACAGAATACGAAAGATCGAAGCGACGGTGGAAGAGGAATACTTATGTTGGCAAAAAAGGGCCTGAACTTCCGGGCCTATGCTTCGAAAGATTCCAACTGAGCCTTCTTGTAACCTGGGCTGCTTCCTTGCCTAAATGAGGAAGAGGGCCACATACCAAAGACAGCATAGCTTTGGCATAAAGAGAAGGAAAATCAGGTTCCTCCTCACTTTGTTGAAGAACTTCAACTAGAAGATCCTGCTGGAGGATGAACTGAGAACTTGGTTGTTCCTCAGCCTGGGCTGAACTCTCGCCTTGAACGGCCCCTGAACGGGGGGAATTACCCGTAGACAAAGAATCATCCTCCACCTCCACTACAACAATGTCTTCGTTGGACAAAGGTGAAGATGAGGCTTGAGGAACTATGTTTTCTTGAAGCAAGTAGCTCGGCATAAGACACAAAGGAGAAAAGGAAAGGAAACAACTCGAGCGGAAAATGCCAGGAGCAAATACCTGAAAGATTGGAGGAGAAGGGATGACCTTTGGGATCACTGGGAGGACGGGCTCGGCAGTCTGCTCCAACACTATTGAGGAGACTGGAACTTTAGGAGGAATTGGTTCCATAGTCCCCACGGAACGCGGTCCCATAGACTCAGACTGTTCAGCAGCCTCCTCGGGGTGCAGTTCCACAGTCTCAGGAGGCGTTAGGCCTTCATCCTCAATAGAAGTAATCTCCGTGTCCATTCCCGAGGGCAGGACTGGAGGAGTGGCAAAGACTTGAACCGTGGGAACTGAAGGAAAGCTAGGAGGAGCCAGACCTGGGAGCTCCGGAGGCAGAACAGGAAAATCATCCAAGTACTCCTCGAAAGAAGCCTCGACCTCGGTGAGTCTCTTCTCGAAAGGGGTCGACAGCTCATGCAGGGGAACCTCCTCTTGCCTACGAACCTCCTCAAAGGAGGGAAAGGCTCCCCTCTTGCCTAAGAAGCCAAGCGGTCAAAAGCTGAAGCAAATAGAAATTCAACGGCAACATCTGCCTCACCTTCCCGAGTGGGACCTAGAAAAGAAAGCAAAACACTATTATCTTCTCCTTAAACGAATGTAACAAGAAGAGGAAAGGTTTTCGAAACCTTAAGAAATTACCTCTAGAGGGATTATTTACTGGAGCAGCTCGAGGAAGATCAGAAAGAGCTCGGTGAGAACTGCTCTCCATGGCTACTCGGTTGAACCTGCTCTTTTTAGTAGGACGGTGAGGACTGCCCTCCGTGGCAACTTGCTAGGAACCCCTTTTCTCTTTATGAGGAACGCTCGACTTAGTAGGACGCGGAGGGTTTGTAGGGATCTCCTTGGTGGGTGCTGGCTAAGTAGCAGCAGAAGGCCCTTCTCCAGTTCAAGACCGCTCTGCGCAGTTATCTTCGGGATGGGGGACAGGCCCATTAAGAAATCCCAACCTAGCACATGTGCACAGTGGGGAGCCACAACATAACGATGAATATACTCGTCGTTTAGTAACGAGTCAATCTCTGCCAGATGAGCCACCACCTAGGACATTACAGTAGCAATTTTGAATTCCTCTCTCTCCGATAACTTAATAGAGAGAGATTTGTGGTCGAAACCTTCCCCCAAAAGTATCAAATGGGAAACTCATTGTACTCGACTTCTCCTTTCGGGCATTCCCACCCTGAGCCCCTAACAAAGAAGAATCGTCGATGCCATTCTTTCAGTGATGAATATCGCCTCTCCAAAATAGTGAAACATTTATCAGTAGAGTAGGATTGAAAACTACAAACGTTTCCTAGAAGACTATTGATTCGGTACACGGACAGAAACTCCCGAGCAGTTAGATCGGGATAATCTTCTAAACTAGTCAAAACGATTCGGAAGGCCACACAACTGGCCATGATTAAGCGCCAAGTATTGGGATTAAGTTGTGCCGGAGTTAATTGCAAAAAGTAAAAAATGTCACCCACCGGGCGGCAGAATGGCAAACGTAGTCCGATGTTGAACATGTGAGGATAAAGAGCAACCCTTGTAGACAGCCCGTCCTCATCCACCATTGTGACGCTAGGTTGAGGGATTTCAAGAATAGTTTTAGCCGGAATGGGGAACTCTCTGCAGAATGTACGTAGTTTGTTTTTGGTCATGGCTGACATCCACCCCTTCCTAGCGAAATACTTGTATCGAGGATCGTTCTCGCCTTGTTTAGTCATTGCAACGATAGACGGAAAGCTTGGTGTGGTTTAGGATCTCAAAGAAGACAAGGAGGAAGCCGAAACAAAAAATGTTGAAGGAGAAAGAAAGGGAAGTATGAGGAAGAAGAAACATATAGGAGTGGTGTGATGGAATGGCTAGATGTCTAACATAGTGGCACAAAACTCTAAGGGATGCCTTGGCTATAAGGAAGGAACCAATCCTGGGCAACGTTGGCATGCTGAGAAGTAGCTTTAATTAATGAGGACGGTGTTAATGATTATTTGAACTTGTTAAATGTCAGAGATTGGTTCGCATCAACAATGACCGGGCAAGTACCCATTCACCTTCTACATGCCCAGGTCAGATACATTAAAAAAAAAAAAAATCTTACAATTTCTAGCCCACAAGTGTGCTAAACATTCGCGATGTACTATGAAGGGGGAAAATCCTTTATACTAGGCCAAGAGCAAGGCCCAGGTTACAACCCAGTTCTACGGTTTGGGTTGGACCGGGCCAAAGACATGGGCTAGATTGGGGTCCAGGTACATAGTATGGACTGGGACAAACAGTAACACCTGGGTCAAGGCTCGAGTATGATGTCCCAATCGGACCCTATTCACGACGAGCAGTAGGACAAGGGATACAGGCGAAGCTTGAGAGGGAAGGAATATGACACTCAACACCAGACGATGGGACTTGCGGCAGTTCACACCCAGCATTAAAGGGAAAACATGTCCCATTCAATGCAGCCCAGATTAGAAGGCGTGCCGCATTCAATGCCACCCAAGACCATAGCAATGCACAGTGACCCTGAATACCTCACAGCTCGGCGAGGTGAAGGCATAGGAGTAGCTTGGCGAATCGACATCGTAAGCATATTATCTCCTGCTATGCAACACTCCACTATGGTGGAAACCAGGTCGGTAACTATAAATAAAACACTACTAGTAGTAAGCAAGGTAAGGAATCAAACCATCATTACTATCTTATACTCTTGTCTTGACTACTATTCATCATCTTCATCGCCAATCACTGACTTAAGCATTGGAAGATCAACGGACCCCGAGGTCCCCCCCCCCCAATTGTTTCCTATATAGGTACACTACCTGCGTGAAGTTGCCCAGGCCCACGAAACACGACATCAACAATACCCTCTTTTTTGTGAAGCGGATCATGGCCAAATTCAAACTTTACGTGCATTTTTGTTATGTTTCAAAGCTACGTCGAGGCTTAAGGTGAACCTTGATAAGTCCAAGATGGTTGCGGTGGGCATGGTGCCCACTACCAACAGCTTGTCGAGCCTTTTGGATTGTAAAGTGTCTTCTTTGCCTATAAAATATTTGGGCCTCCCGTTGGGGGTGAATTTAATGCTAGAGCTATTTGGGATGGGGTTGTGGAGAAAGTAGAAAAAAGGTTAACAAGTTGGAAACGGTTGTATTTATCAAAAGGAGATCGACTCACATTGATTAAGAGCACGTTAACTAATCTCCCCACCTATTTTTTATCTTTATTTCCTTTGCTTGCAGTGAATAGGATTGAGAAATTATTTCGGGCTTAGAAGTGTGCAATTTGAGGACTTTCAATAAAGCTTTGTTGGGGAAATGGTTATGGAGGTACCACTTAGAAGGAGATTCGCTGTGGAAGGAAATTATTGACTCTAGACATGAAAGTGCTTGGGGGGCTAGTGCTACAGTGAAGTGAGAGGGGGAGGGTATGGCGTTGGCTTGTGGAAATTTATTAGGAGGGGATGATAGTTTCAAAAAACATATCCGTTTTATGGCTGAAAAGGGTACCAGAATAAGGTTTTGGCATGATATTTGGTGTGAAAATTGCGCTCTTGATAGGGCCTTTCCAGTTCTTTATCGTATTGCAGCTAACAAGGATGTTACGGTGGCGGATCTATCTCATGGTTCTCACCAGTGGAATATCCTATTTAATAGGGATATTCAGGACTGGGAATTGCACATCGTTTCAGAATTTTTCAGGTTGATATACTCCACAGGAAACATTACTGCACAGGGGGATAGGATGCAGTGGAGGTCCAATGGCAGCAAGAAGTGTACAGTCAAGGCATATTACAAAATATTGGCATCACAAGGTAGTGTTCCCTTCCCTTAGAAGAATATTTGGAGGTCTTGTGTGCCTTCTAAAATAACTTTTTTCGTATGGACCACTGCTCTTGAAAAGATTTTGGCAATGGACAATTTGAGGAAGAGATGACTCATTGTGATGGATTGGTGCTATTTGTGTAAAAAGTAGGGAGAATTAGTGGATCGCCTATTATTACATTGTGAGGTAACAAGGGTGTTGTGGGATGAGATCTTTAGAAGAGTTGATGTCGCGTGAATAATGCCATTGAGGGTGGTTGATTTACTGGCTTGTTGGAAGAAGATTCAAGGTTGTTCTCAAGTGATGACAGTGTGGAAGATGATTTTGTTGTGCATTATGTGGTGTATTTGATAAGAAAGGAATGAACGGTGCTTTGAAGATAGGGAGTGCACAATGGCGGAGCTTCAAAATTTTTTTGTACACACATTATTACTTTGGTTTTCAACCATTGTGCTTAATGGAAACAATGCTCACGACTTCCTATCTTTTATCTATCGATCCTAGAATGTATTTAGGTTTTCTTTTGTATACGTCATGTGTATACGGGCTATGCCTATTTCATTCATATCAATAAAATTTACCTTTTACTTATAAAAAAATAATAACGAAAAGAATAGGAGACAATGGATCACCTTGCCTCAATCCGCGAGAACTGTTAAAAAATCCAGCTAGGGAGCCATTAACTAGCATCGAGAAGCGAACGGTAGAGACACAATGTCGAATTCATGGAATCCACCTATCACAAAAGCCACACCGAGAAGCGAACGGTAGAGACACAACGTGATTTTAATGACTAAATCTCATTTTGCCATTGCAATTATGGGACTCTCAGTCTTCCCTTGGGGGCTCCTCATAAATATGTCACTATTTGAGATAGGGTGATTGAGAACATTAAAAGTAGATTAGTTGGATGAAAGAAGCTATATTTATCTAAAGGGAGAAGAATAACCTTGATTAAAAGCATGTTGTCTAACCTTCGGACTTATTTTCTCTCTCTTTTTCCTTTGCTTCCAAGGGTAGCAAGGAAGATTGTGGGGAGGTATAGGAGACGGAAAAAAGTTGCACTTGGTCAGTTGGAATAAGGTTTGTCAACCGGTCTCTTGTGGAGGTTTGGAAATGCGAAATTTAAGGCTCTTTCACAAAGCACTCCTTGGAAAATGACTTTGGAGATATCACATGGAGAGAGATGCCTTATGGGAAAATGTTGTTGAAGCTAAATATGGGAGTATGTGGGGGGATTGGTATTCAAATGAAGTTAGAGGAGTGTATGGGGTGAGTTTGTGGAGGTCCATTCGGAAGGGTTGGGGGGATTTTTCTAAACGTATTAAATTTAAGGTGGGGGATGGGAAAAGGATTCTGTTTTGGCATGATATTTGGTATGGGGATTCAGCTCTCAAGATCGATTTTCCTTCTTTGTTTAGGATTGCTATGGATCAAGAGGCTGTGGTAGCTGATTCTTTTTCTTCTTTGAATAATAACATTCAATGGAATGTTGATTTTGTTAGAGATGTTAATGATTGGGAGGTGAATTGTAGTTTCTGATTTTTTGGAAAGACTTTATAATTCAAAAGACCAATCAAAAGATCAATTTGGGGTGAGTATGTCCCAAATTGATTGTTCTCTTCCAAATATTGAAAAGACCAATCAAGAAAAAACCATGCCAGCTTTTGGCAATTTGGTAAAAGTGGTGTACATTTTCTTCACTAACATGGTACCGGTTTTAATCCACGGCAATTTAAAACAGAGGGACTACTTAGAATTCTGCAATTTCTTCTTAAATGCTTACCCATGGATTTTTCATATTACGAATTCCAAATATAATCTGGTCACGATTTTAAATGATTATATATTCAGCAGTTGACTCTCCTTAGAGATGCCATTATTGTGTTGGCCTTCTTAGCCTCATCCGGAAAACATGGCTTTGAAATTTTCACTAGTCTCCAGCTTTACAGAGAGGCAAGCTTTCTTATTTTAACATTGAGAGTGCTTGTATCAGAGATGGACATTGAAGCATCAGTTTGTGCTGGACCCCCAGAAATTTTTAAAGAGAGGCAAGTGGTCTGCATTGCTTAGGAAGTTATATTCACACATTTCTTTTTAGTTGCAGAACTGCCTTTAATTTTGCTTCTCTCTTTATTGCATTGAATATTTGTCAAAGTGATTCTTGAAGCACTTTTTTCCCCAAAACAATGTGATTACAAGTTTCCACGGTGATGATTTTTTGTTAAGAAATTTTAACAAACATCAAATAGAGGAAAAGGAATTCTCAAATACCACATAGCACCCAATCATGAGTAGAGTTTTTAGTCTCTTGCTATCATATGTCTCAGACCTATCTACTCTGGCTATAGCAAACCGGTTTCACTTTTAATTTTTATGTTCTGGAGTCTTGTATTTTTATCAAACCAGATGTGGTAGATAGTAGTGGTCCAAACAAGGCTTCATTTGAGTATGATTAAATATCAACTGATGTTAAAAACCTCAATACTTCCATTTAGCAATACATTTAAACGACAAGGTGACACCATCTTATCTGTACACAAAAAATCGTAGTACCTTCTAGACTTCTAATATCGCATGGATATATAACTCCTAGGGGATTTTTCCCTTGAATTACTCGAGGTGCACTTGCGGAAACTTCCTTGCCGAGGGCCTTTGCACCCCTGCAATTAGTTGAGACGCAGATTCCGGACACCCGGTGCCAATAAAAAAATATATATATATCGCATGGATATATGAGAAGAGATTCAGTCCCTGCTATATCTTTGCATTAGCAAACAGATCTAGTTGTGCTATATCTTTTGCAATTGCTCTTCAGCTTTGCTGATATTTTCCTCTTCCTTTTTCGTTTGTTAATTTTATCTGTTGATTATCCCGCGTGGATTTGTTTTGTAGGACCGTGCTCATTAGGGAGGTGCTTATATTACTAAACAGAATTGTGTCCCATCCTACATATTCAATTACTGCATTGCGAGCGTTAACAAATAGCAGGGATATTGCCAGCTTGTCCATTGACATTGCCAATAGTTTGTCCAGGAAGGATCAGAGACATGGGCAGTCTGACATCCTGAGTAGACAGATGAGGGAATCTGAAATTGCTAATTTAGCTCGAGTATTCAAGAGAAGGATATTCACATATTTAGGAGATAACGTTTAGTAGAGAAATCCTTCCCATGGCTGATCATTTTGTTTCTGCTATAGCAGATCCCAGTTTCTGCTATACAAAAAAGTTGCCCTATATTTTGAGCTTCTGTTGGACATCTGTATGTATTACTCTGGCCTATTGCCTATTCATCTCTGACTTCCAGCTCTACCATACTTTGAATATCGCGAGACCCGAAGTTTTGTTAAGACTTTTTTATTGCTTTTGGTGGTGTGCTTGGGTTGGTTTCTGTTTGTGCATGTGTTTCATCACCTAAATTGATCAAAACTATTTCTTTCTTACTCCCGTTTGGTTATGACGAACTATATCTTTCAAGCAATAAAGATCTTGCTGTCTTCTCACAGGAGCAAAGAACAGAAATCTCTTTGGGGAGAGTCAAGTTGAGATGGTTTATTCTGCTCGCAACTTTGCTTTTTCACTTGTGAACCTACTTAAATTATCAGCACAATCCCGTCAAGTTCCTCTCTTTTCAGGTGTAATCAGTCAGCCCGAAGACCATGTCGTCGGCATCGGAACAAGAACAAAGATAGAATACGAACTACCAGTCACATATACTCCGATAATCAAGTCACTAATAAACTTACTACATTACTTTTTTTTGAATGGTAGGGTTGGGAGCAAACTGCGAGATAAGTTCTAGCACTCTCACTGATGGCAAAAACTTCAATCAGTTCCTGTTCTTGTCACTCTTTTATGTTGTAGGGCGCATTCCTAAGCTTTTCTTTGCCGGGAGTTTTCCTGCTCACCGTTCTACACATTACACTTATTTTTATTTTTTATTTTTATTTTATTTCTATTAAGCTAATTGATTTCTTCTAGTCATCATTCTTACACTATATATTTGTTAAGGGAAAAAAAATAAAATAATGTGGTGTGTGGTGTGGGATGATGAGTAGAATTTTTCTAAGAAAAAAATCTCGCAGCACAAATTCCCCTGTTTTGGAACGCATGTTGTTCACTACCAAAGTTTGGCAAGACAGACTGGGCAATGCATGTAGAAAGATATTCGATTGTATCAAGAGCAGTAATTACTCCTCGTTCTTCTTCGTCTACACTTCGAAATAAGTTCAAGATCAGTTAAATTCATAACAACAGACAGCATCTTTGCACCGCAAACTATTAAAACCCATACATTGCATCTTCCATGAGTTCCAACTATAAAAAAAATTAACATTTTGCATCCAAATTGAATTATGACTGTTGAGATGAAAGAAAAATGCAATCTTTACGAGCACTAGCCACCAAACTGAAAATTCAACCAAATGAGATCTTAATAAATCAGCACCGAAGCCAAAGGCATGTCACCTGATTGGCATAACCTCCGGCCTTCAAAATGGAGGTGAGTTCGAAACCCCCTCCCCCAAATGTATCAAAAATAAATAAATAAATCAACACCGAATTTAATAAACGAGATCTAAAAATTTTCCGCATTTCAAAGAAGAAGTAGATGTTTGAAAAACTAGGATGAGATTTTCATGGAGAACACAAACTTGTAGCAATCATTATTTAGTATCTGCTTACAAGGCACATAAAGCAGACTAGCTCAAATTAATTTTGAGTTTGAGCTTTTATTGAGGTGGATTTACACCTAGTGTTCATGAACATCTTGCAAGTACAACATAATGAAAAATGTCCCCAGTTAAGGAAACAAAAATCCTATTTCCAATACGAAGGAAGTCCAAGGTTCCTAGTTGGGGCTGGAACCTCACTATCAATTGATCTATATAATGAGTAGACATCCCAACCTCCATCTCTCCAATAGGTAGAGTTGATTTCGGGCACATGTTTTACCTTCCAATAATCTCCACCTTCAATGTCTGGACGTATTGTCATGATTAACTCAGCAGGCATGTCCCAAAATTCCAGCAGTTTCAGCTTCGTGAGGTGTTCAATGCCTGATGGCAGGCTGTGCAACAATCTGCAGCGCTGGAGGATTAGCTCTTCAAGTAAAGGCATGGCACCCATATCAACTATTACCGACTTTAGCCCTTCCATTTTATCAAGGCTTAAAATTTTAAGCTTCTGAAAGCCTGCAGCCTTAAAATGCAATGTCTCTCCCTCATAAACCTGCAGAAAATCAAGTTGTGCAAGATTCGGCAGATCTTGAAGTGATTTAAGTGGATCATCTCTTAATTGACTCCACTTCAAAGACACCTTGGCCAAGCTATGGAGAGAAGATATCCAGTGGGGAAACTTCTCTAACTTTCCTGTCAAATATAGCCGCTGAAGAAATCGAGGTGGGCATGATAGGCAATCAAGATTGATTATCTCATCCTCTTTTATTGAAGTTATCGACAAAGCTCGGAGGTTTTTAAGCTTTTCAATGGAAGAGCACAGAGCAACCCCATTTTCAGTTCTGAACTTTACGATGCCTAGCCTCCGCAGTTGATTCAGACATCCTAGCTCCTTCATTATATCATCTGCCTCTATGAAGCAGAGCTTTTGTAAGGACCGGAGACATGTTATATTAGCCGTGGCCTTGAAACCATACTTGGAATTTATGAGTGCATAAGATTGTATTTCATACCGATACACCAAAAGGTGGCGAAGTTTCTGAAGCCGCGAGATCTCAGCAGGCAATGCAGTGACGAATGTGTTTTTAAGATCCAATGTCTCCAGGTTCTGAAGATTCCCAATTGAGCTAGGGATGATTTTTATCTTTGTGCTCCTCAAGCTTAGATATTTCAGATGGAACAGCTTGGATATCTCATTTGGGAATATCTCTAGATCAGGTGCACCTTCCAAATCTAACACCTTAACTAGCCTCAGATCAAGAAGATTCAGAATCGGATTATAAGACTTGGATAGTGAATCTACCCTCCGAAACATCAGCAAGGAACGAAGTCTAGGCATTTTCTGCCTGTCATGTACGTCCTGCATGCTTTTCTGTATTGATAAGCGACGAACTTTTTCTGGCAATATCATGTTTTCTCGAACTATTGTCAGAAAGTTTTCTTCTTTCGACTTCCGAATGATTATTTCTCGAAGCCGGTCGTGGACGCGGCATGTTTTGATCCTCCCTTCACCTGTTGTCCCTGCCACTTGGATCAGGCTTCTGCTCAAGAGCTCGTCGAAGTAATAAGCCTCTGCAACTTCTTCCAATGTCATTCCTTCTTTCACTTTCACAAATCCTTCAGCTATCCATAATCGAATTAGTCTCATTTTGTCAATGGGATGGTTGTAAGGAAAGATGCTCAAATACAGAAAACAAGACTTGAGATAGTAAGGCAGATCATAGTAACTGAGAGACAATATTTTCTCAATACTATCGAGTCTATCATTTTCTTCTAGCCCATCAGCCAGACTTCGTTGAATCATATCCCATTCGTCTATACTCTTTGTGGCCAAAACACCACTGATTGTCACAATTGCAAGTGGCAATCCTTCACACCTTTCAAGGATACTATCTGCCAGATTCTTCCAATTCGAATCCGGAGCGCCTGTGCTTTTCTCAAAAGTCTTCCTGCAAAATAGAGTCCAGGATTCTTCAGGAGACAAAGGGTTCAAACGATATACCTTGGTCACGTTGTCATTGAAGTCCATGCAAGAGGCAGAGGCTACTTCAGCATGACGTGTTGTGAGCATAACCCGACTGCTACTGTTTTTCGGTTTTGGAAATGCAAATTTAACTGCATCCCAATCTCCAGTACGCCACACATCATCTAACACAATCAGATACTTTTTTTGTTGCAAAAAGCTATTGATTTTCGTTCTTAGCTGACCCTCGTCCATGCCTTCCACTTCTTGAGGAACTGGTTTCCTTTTCACCTTGTAGAGTTGCCGAATGAGGCCTTTTAGGAGCTCTTCCAGATTAAAAGATCTAGATACAGTTATCCAAGCACGGTACTTGAATTGTAGCTTTACTTCTGCATCATCATAGACTTTCTTCACCAGGGTGGTTTTCCCCAACCCTCCCATTCCAACTACCGAAACTACTTCACGTTCAGCATCACCTTGGAGTAGCCAGCTGATCAACTCCTTTTTAGGAATTTCTATGCCCACTAGATCGGCTTCTTCCAACAGGAGGGCGTCCTGTCGGCGGCTATCCCATGTCTTAGGAGCAATCTTGATATCGGCCGTTGGATTTTCAGGCCGGAATCTGTTGTACCCCTCGGCAATGCTTAGAACTCTGAATTTGAGTCTCTGTATTTCAGAAGCAATCTGATGACGAGCTCTTATTTTTCTTATGGAAGAAGTAATATTACGAAGGGAAGCCAGTAAATCGTCTCCAGGAGGACTGGCGACTCGAAGTTTGTACTCATCAAGAGCATCTTCAATATCATAAGCCACCTCCCTCAATAGGATAACCAATGCTTTCACTTCAGGACTCCTGTCTATAATTTCATCAGCAGCTCTCAGGTAGACCTCGATGCGTTCCAATTCCTCTGCTATCGTCCGAGCTTCTTCCTTGACCCCCCTGTGTAGTTGTACCTCTTCCTTCAACAAGGCTGTAAGGTTGTCGAGTGCATAGTTTACAACAATTTCAGCCATTGTTTCTTAATTTCTCTTCAGCTACCCTATGTGTTTCTGATGGAATTTGTGTTTTTCAGAACCCCCCCCAGTGTTTTTTTTTTCTTGGCTAAAGAAAGAGCTTTGGTTTTCCTTTTTCTTTTTCTTTGGTGGAGAGACAGACAAGGAGCAATATGAGAGAAGAGATGAGGCTTCTGTCTTGGAGTTGCTTCTTATATAACAATTATAGGCTGCATTCTGCATCATATGTAGTTAACATCTACGTGGCAATGGCCCCAACCTGTTCAGGTTGCAAGTGGAGAAACGGTCAAGTTTCCCATCAAAACTATTTTGGTCCACTCTTTACTCCAATGAACAGGTCAATTCTTTATTGCCCTTCACGCTAATTGGTTTATCTATTTTTATTTATTTATTTATTATCATTTGAAAGAATATTCCGAATCCATAGTTTATTTATTTATTGTCCTTATTGATGAGAATTGGGATGATGAGTAACATTACTCCCTCCTTACTGATTTCACGTCGCCTTGGCAAATTTCCATTCTTTCTTACCAACCCAGCAAACTAGTTAAAATTACAAGATCGATCTCATCCGAATTTTGATTTTGATACTCAATTTTTCTGCTTGATCTTACTCATTTTTATGAAGTCTTGAATCCCAACTGCTAGCCAAATCAACTACAGAAAGAACAAGGGCTACACCCAACCTCAAATGGCCATAACTATCAATTTGAACAAGGGCTACAAGACAAACTGCTCTGGAATATCGTGATGCCAGCTAAGAGACACTTCTGCATTTCACCATCATTCTGACTTTTTGAGTTTAGATTGGAAAACAAGAAAAGAAGGCGCTTAAAGTATTGTCTTTTCTAAGATATTCCAGAGCGAAATACTAAAAATTAATTAATTAATTAATTAATTTTAAAGAGAGAACATGCCAGTGATTGAATTCTGAAGAATGTATAACAAATTGTCAACCACTTTCAATTATTGATCAGCATGGCTAACACTCAACTGATAACATATTCTACAATTGATCCATCTGTTGAGTCATGATAATGCAACGAACCTATTCATCAAGAAACATGCTGGAAAATTCTAGTCAATTAATCCTTATGAGGAAAAAAAAAAGGGAAAGAAAAGGAGAAGGGGATTATACTGTAGGGAAGTTTCTCTCAATCACAACCTTAGTGTCATGCTCATGAGATAAAGAGGTTTCTTTTTATTAACACTAGAGCCATTAGTGTTATCTTTACTCTTGTTATTAGTAAGAAAATTAGTATTTGAGTAATTCTATATACAACCGTGAAGTGCATAAATATTGTGCAATCGCTTTGAAAAATATTGAGATCTATTATTAAAAATTTAATTTTTTTATGTGGGTCCCATATTTTATTTATTTTTTTCAAAGCGATTATGCGGCGAATACACAATTCCAGGTTGTAATATCTTTTCTCTTAGTATATATGTGATAGGATGATGGATTCTGCATCTTATGTTGTGGAGATCAATGTGCCAATAATGACCCCAACTTGTTCTGATTGCAAGTGGGGGGAAACATGCATTAGAAAAGAATATCGTGTGTACAGTCTTTTAATAGCATGACCATGCAACTTCCATTTTTTTTTCTAGATTCAAATTTCATTGGTGAATTTCCATGCTACTTCTTTCCAACCAATTGCAAACTAGTCAAAACTGCAAAATATCTCCTGGATGTTGACTTTTTGAAACCCAAAAAATGTCATTTTCCTGACTTATTCTTTGTGAAGTTTCGAATAACAACTAGAAACCCTCAGCATAAACATCAAAATAAATGAACTGAACCTGCTTGCTGCGAATTTTAGTGGTTTGGTGAGCTCATCACCAACTTCAGAGGTACTGGCTCGCGCACGCATATTTTGAACAATTTCAAGGAATAATCTTGGAGTACTTACGCGGCGAAAGTACTTGTGACCTTTGTGCACCAAGAAATAATCTTTTTTCAGACTCTACCGAACCCTTTTTTTTCAGTTTGCTAAGCAAGGTATTTGATTTGCATTAAAAAAGAGAACCCAATTTACGGTCAGAAAAGTATGTGCTGAATTATTAATCAAGGTTGCAAAAAAAGTTTAAAAAAACACACGGGAAACTGTCACATTCTAAGAAGAAACCTCGTTCTTAGTTGGAGAAGGCAACGCAGTCCAGTTAATTCTTCCACAAAACGTACGTGTGTGCATTACATAAATGGTCAAACATATACGCTTCCATCACCGCTGAATTGTATAAGTTTTGACTCGTAAGGCATCCGTGGATATGAATTATTATGGCGTTTATTGTTTGTATCTTATTTATTTATTGCAAAACATCTCCCAATTAAATCGAGTTATTGGGTAGACTTTTGTAACATATTAAGATCATAATACGTGAACTAATGGTTCTTTATTTATTCTTTTTTTTTTTTTTTTTGGGTTGGGGAGAAAGAATTAACAGCATGATTATGTACGACAAAGGGAATTAACAGCATGATTATGTACGACAAAGGGTCACATAGCAAATTATTCAAGTGCTCTAGATATATATAAACCAGTGAGCGTTGTAGTTAGCATTACATTTACAGAAATGCAAAGCCAATTCAAAGCATTACATGAGTGCCAAAATTTTTAAGGGCATCTGGCACAATTTTCCCAGCTTCTCAGGGAACATTCACCAGCTCCCTAGCAAGTCCCTGAAATAGTTTGAGAAAATGAAAAATAAAATAATTGAATAATGAATGATGCTCCATCTGGTCAGATTAAGATATGGAACTACTGTTAGACAGATAAGCCAGGATTCAAAATCCTCCGAAGATCACTCACTGCAAGTCCAAGATATATCCAATAAACCAGAAGCAACTCAATGGACTATCCAATGTTTATCTGATATACCAACTACATCGTCTATCCCTCCTGATATATAGGAATCATAACAGTTTAGATAAGCTCTGTTTTGTACACATCCAGCTTACTTGTAACTTATCTCATTGTACGTAAATCTATATAAATAAGAACAATACACATGGCTGAGCATTCAAGTCGGCCTATTCAGTCCAATATTTTCAACTACAACCCACAATGTATAGAGAGAATTTACCTTGTTCTGCTGCATGAAGCATGTATGGGCAACACCCTTCTTCCCAGCCTATCCAGTCCGCCCAATTTTGTGGACATAGTCTTCTGTGGTGAGAGGAAAGCTATAGTTGATCATTACTTCAACATCTGGAATATCCAATCCCCGAGCAGCCACGTCAGTAGCTATCTACACATATTGTTAGACATAATATGATCCTTAAAAAGCAGAATAAACAGAATCAAAAGCTTAATGCCCAAGAAAAGCAGTACCTCCAGCCATTGATGTTTCTCACGGTTTTGCTGCGTTCTCTGATGTTTGGCACTTCCAAACTCTTCCTCACTCTATTTACATGGTGTATACTGAAGGGAATGAGATGAGTGAGTTTGGGGACCAAAGCCAAGGTTTATATAGCCACCGGAAACTTCCACCAGAAATCGGCACCATAGTGGAAGGATATGCCGAGGGAACTACCTCTTCGACATGGAAGGCCCACCAAAGAAGGGCCAGGTATGAGAAACTATTCTCAGCCTACAAGCCCTCCCCCCACAACAGGGATCAAGCTAGAGAATATCTTATAACTTTCAGTGAACAAGATGGAGAAGGCTTGTCATGCCCCCACGATGATGCTCTGGTGGTAACAGTACAAGTTGCCAACTATCGGACCAGAACAATTCTCATTGACAACGGTAGCTTCGCCAACATCCTCTTCTGGGAGGCATTTACTAAAATGGGAATCGCTCCCGATCGATTGCAACCTGCACCTATCCCCCTCAAGGGCTTCACACAATCCAACCAGTTAGAGCCATCACTCTATCCGTACTAACTGGGACCGCCCCTAAAACAACGTCCCTTATGGTAGATTTCCTGGTGGTAAAAGCCCATTCCTCATACAATGCGATTCTAGGACAGCCATCCATGAATCGGATGAAGGATGTGCCCTCCATGTATAATTTGAATGTGAAGTTCCCGACCCCATTAAGGATAGGGGAAATGCACGGCTAACAATAGACTGCAAGAGACTGCTACACTCGAGAGATGAAGTCTAAGGCGATAGCTATACAAGCCCTCAAGGAAGACCGCAAGGAATCAACCTCGCCTCCACTGCCGGCTTTGACAAAATTGGACAAGGAGGTAAGGGACGAAGAAGCCTTAAGGCAGGCAAAGCCTAATGAGCCAATAGTTATGATATCAATGGATCCCGAAGAGATAGAACAAACCATGCGAATGGAGCCTAAAATGTCCAGCAAACTAAGCCAGTTCATGAAGCAACTGCTCATTGAGCACCGAGATGTATTCGCCTGGAGCCATGAAGAGATGCCTGGCATCGAAGAATCAGTGATAGAACACTGCCTTAGTGTGAATCCTGAGACAAAAAGAATCAAACAAAAGTGCTGCAGCTTCAGTGCCGAAAAATATGCGGCCATTGCTGAAGAAGTGGATCGCCTGTTGCCCGCGGATTTTATTTGGGACATTCACTATCCTGAATGGCTTTCTAACGTAGTATTGGTCAAAAAGGCAAGTGGGAAGTGGAGAATGTCGGTAGACTTCACCGACCTAAACAAGGCCTGCACTAAAGATAGTTTTCCCCTCCCAAGAATAGACTTGATAGTGGACTTAGCAGCTGGGCACACCCTGCCTAGCTTTATGGACGCATACTCTGGCTACAATCAGATCAAAATGAGCCTTGACGACGAAGAGAAAACTGCATTCATCACAAATCGAGGCCTCTACTACTACAGAGCAATGCCATTCGGCCTTAAAAATGCAGGAGCAACATATCAACGATTGGTCAACCGAATGTTTAAAAACCAGATCGGGAGAAACATGGTAGTTTACATAGATGACCTTTTGGTTAAAAGCAAGAAATCAGAACAGCACCTTGACGATCTCCGCGAAGCCTTCGCAGTTCTTAGAAAATATAAAATGAAGCTAAACCCTTATAAATGTGTTATTATGGATATGCCTCCACCCCGAACAATCAACGAGGTCTAGAAACTCGCATGGAGGATAGCTGCCCTGAGCCGCTTCATTGCAAAATCAACCAATCGGTGCCACCCTTTCTTCAAAATTCTACGCAAAGCACAAGAATGGGATGAAGAGTGTGGAAGGGCCTTCAGCGAGCTAAAGGAGTATCTGACCCACTTGCCTTGCTTAATCAAAGCACACTAGGAGAAGATTTGACTGCCTATCTAGTTGTATCACCCAATGCAATGTCCGCCGTATTGACTCGAGTAGAAGGAGGAATCCAACGGCCCGTTTATTATGTAAGCAGAGCCTTTCGAGGTGCAGAGGCCAGGTACACCCGAACGGAGATGCTAGCGTTCGCGTTAGTAATCACTGCCAGGAGGTTAAATTTCAAGCTCACCCAATAAAAGTGCAAATTGATGTCCCCTTGAGAAAGATATTACAAAAACCTGACACATCTGACCAGATGACTAACTAGGCAATTGAGCTAAGCGAGTTCGAAATCGAGTACCTTCCACGCACTGCAATTAAGGAGCAGGTATTGGCAGATTTCGTAGATGAGTTCTCGAACTTTCCAGAAGACATGGTCATTATGCCCCAGGGCAAACCTTGGTAGGTCTACGTCAACGGCTCTTCCTGCAGGACCGGGGGAGGAGTGGGAGTCCACATAATAACGGACTCAGCAAAGAAGCTTGACTACACACTCAAGCTCGAATTCAAGGTCACCGACAATGAAGCTGAGTACGAAGCACTTTTGTCAAGACTAACCATTTCCAGATCACTAGGGGCTACTGAAATTGAAGTAAAGGCCGACTCCCAGATAGTGGTGGGGCAAGTAACCTAACAATTCCTTATGAAATGAGAGAATTTGAAAAGGTATCTCCAACGGGTAGGAGAAGAGCGTGATCTTTTCCAATATTCTTGCATTCATCAGATCCCAATAGGAGAAAACCAGGAAGCAGATCGGCTAGCTAAAGCTGCCTCAGGTCAAGAAAAAGTACCACTCCCGGATCACGTTGTAATTCGAACTATTGACATAGCAGCGGTACGAATTTGAATGTCCACTATCGAGGTCATACAACCCCTAGAGTGGGCCACTGAAATTCTAAAATTCCTTCAAGAGGGAGTCCTTCCAGATGATCGGGAGGAGGCCCGTAAAATAAGGAACCGAGCGGCTCGGTTCATTTTGGAACAAGGAGTCCTGTACAAGAGAGACTAAGCCGAGCCTCTATTAAGATGTATCTCTTCCAAACAAGCTCAGTGCATGCTCGTGGAGATACACGAAGGAGTTTGCAGGAATCACACTAGTGGAAGGGCACTAGTGGCACGAACAACTTGCGCGGGGTATTATTGGCCCAACTCTCACAAGGATGCCGTCGAGTTCGCAAGGAAGTGTCTCAAGTGCCAGGAATACGCTTCTATTCCTCATTGCCCCCCAGAAAAACTCACTTTTGTCACCTCCCCATGGCCCTTCAAGCAATGGGGATTGGACCTAATTGCCCCCCTCCCTACAGGCAGAGGAAGAGTACAATTTGTCGCGGTAGTGGTTGACTACTTCACAAAATGGGTGGAAGCAGAAGCACTAGCAATGATTACGACTCGGGCAATTACAAATTTCCTCTGGTAATCTATAATTTGCAGCTTCGAAATTCCCAAGAGCGTCGTATCAGACGATGGAAAACAGTTCGATTGCTCCAATTATCGAAAATGGTGCACGGTGCTCAGAATCAAGACCAAGTACTCTTCTCCAGGACATCCGCAAGCCAATGGGCAAGTTGAAGTAACCAACAAAACGTTGCTCAACATCTTGAAGAAAACGCTAGGAAGCCAGAAGGGAGAGTGGGCCGAAGAACTTCCCAACACGTTATGGGCATACCAAACGTCAGTGAAGACCCCTACAGGGGAAACTCCCTTCACCCTAATCTATGGAACTGAGGCCATGATACCGGCTGAAGTGGCGATACCCACATATCGTGTTCAACATTTCGATCCAGATCGTAATGACGAGAGGCTGAGGGAAAATTTGAACTACCTAGAAGAAAGGTAGGTGGAAGTAGTAAGCCGAACAATGGCCAACAAACGGAGAGTCGAACAATATTTTAACAAACGAGTCCAACCCCGCAACTTCAAAGTGAGGGATATGGTTTTAAAGCAAACAGGAGTTACTACTCAGGATGAAGGCGAGCTAGGCCCCAAATGGGCAGGGCCGTATCTGGAAACCGCGATCGGGAGACATGGCTCTTACCGACTGAAGAACCACGAAGGACATGAATTGCCTTACCCATGGAACGCCGAGCATCTAAGGAAGTATTTTGTATAAAAAGCCAACCCAGGCTCAAACAATGTAAGCTTATGATCTATTAAATTTCATCAACTAATTTCGTAATTGTTGCATTCTTGTGCCTCCTACAAACAACTTAAAAAGATCAAGCTCGATAACTAGATTGGCATGAAGTATAAAGCACAGGAACCGAGCTACAAGCTTGGACCTTCTAACAGCTATTCTCAACGCAGTCTAAATGACATGCCGAGTTTCAAGCAATAGTGCAGATCCAGACGCGTTGCTGAGGGAGCAGGTCCGTAGGGCTCTACCAACCTATAAGGGCAAACCCACGAAGTATAAACTATAGGAACTAAGCCACGAGCTTAGACCTGCTAACAGCTATTCTCAACGTAGTCTAAATGACATGTCGAGCTTCGTGTAATGGTGTAGAACAGGATGCGTTGGTGAAGGAGCAGGGCCCAAGGGCTCTGCCAACCTATAAAGGCCAACCAACGAACTATAAAGCACAGGAATCGAGCCACGAGTTTGGACCTGCTAAAAGCTATTCTCAACACAATCTGAATGGCATGTCGAGCTTCATGCAATAGTGCAGAACCAAACGCGTTAGTGAGGGAGCAGGGCCCTCGGCTCTGCCAACCTATAAGGGCCAACCCACAAAGTATAAAGTACAAAAACCGAGCCACGAGCTTGGACCTACTAACAGCTATTCTCAACGTAATCTAAATGACATGCCGAGTTTCGTGCATTGGTGCAAAACAAGACGTGTTGGTGAGGGAACAGGGCCCTAAGGCTCTGCCAACCTATAACGGCCAACCCACAAAGTATAAAACACAGGAACCGAGCGACAAGCTTGGACCTACTAACAGCTATTCTAAACACAATCTAAATCACATGTCAAGTTTCATGCAATGGTGCAGAACAGGATGCGTTGGTGAAGGAGCAGCGCTCAAGGGCTCTGCCAATCTATAAGGTCCAACCCAAGAAGTATAAAGCACAGGAACCGAACCACGAGTTTGGACCTTCCAATAGCTATTCTCAAAGCAGTCTAAATGACATGCCGAGTTTCGTGCAATGGTGCAGAATCAGACACTTTAGCAAGGGAGCAGGGCCTGAGGGCTCTGCCAACCTATATGGGCCAACCCACGAAATATAAAGTACAGAAACCGAGTCAAAAGTTTCACAGCTATTCTCAACACAATCTAAATAACATGCCGAGTTTAGTGTAATGGTGCAGAACTGGACGCGTTGGGGAGGGAGCACGACCATAGGGCTCTACCAATCTATTAGGGCCAACCTACAAAGTATAAATCACAGGAACTGAGCCAAGAGTTTGGACCTGCTAACAGCTATTCTCAATGCAGTCTAAATGACATGCCGAGTTTCAAGCAATAGTGCAGATCCAGACGCGTTGTTGAGGGAGCAGGTCCGTAGGGCTCTACCAACCTATAAGGGCAAACCCACGAAGTATAAACTATAGGAACTAAGCCACGAGCTTGGACCTACTAATAGCTATTCTCAACGTAGTCTAAATGGCATGTCGAGCTTCGTGTAATGGTACAAAACCGGATGCGTTGGTGAGGGAGCAGGGCCTTAGGGCTCTACAAACCTATAAAGGCCAACCCATGATGTATAAAGTACAGGAACTGAGCCACGAGCTTGGACTTTCTAACAGCTATACTCAACGCGGTCTAAATGACATGTCGAGTTTTGTGCAACGGTGCAGAACCGGACGCGTTGGTAAGGGAGTTGGGCCATAGGGCTCTGCCAACCTATAAGGGCCAACCCACAAAGTATAAAGCATAGGAACCAAGTCATGAGCTTGGACCTACTAACAGCTATTCTCAACGCCGTCTAAATGACATGTCGAGTTCGTGCAAGGGTGTAAATCCGAACGCGTTGGTGATGGAGCAAGGCCCTAGGGCTCTGCCAATCTATAACGGTCAACCCACGAAATATAAAGCACAGGAAATGAGCCACGAGTTTGGACTAGATAACAGTTATTTTCAACGCAGTCTAAAAAACATGCTGAGTTTCATGCAATTGTACAGAACCGGAAGCGCTGGTGAGGGAGCAGGGCCCTAGGGCTCTGCCAACCTATAAGGGCCAACCCACGAAGTATAAAGCACTAGAATCGAGCCACGAGCTTGGACCTGCTAATAGCTATTCTCAATGCAATCTAAATGACATGCTGAGCTTCATGTAATGGTGCAGAATTTGACGCGTTGGTGAGGGAGCAGACCCCTAAGGCTCTGCCAACCTATAAGAGCCAACCTACGAAGCATAAAGCACAGGAACCGAGCCACGAGCTTGGACCTGCTAACAGCTATTCTCAAGGCAGCCTAAATGACATGCCGAGTTTCGTGCAATGGTGCAGAACTGGACCCATTGGTGAGGGAGAAGGCCCAAGGGCTCTACCAACCTATAAGGGCCAACCCACGAAGTATAAAGCACTTGAACCGAGCCACGAGCTTAGACCTAGTAATAGCTATTCTCAACGCAGTCTAAATGGCATGCCGAGTTTGGTGCAATGGTGACGAATCAGATGTGTTGGTGAGGGAGCAGGGCCCAAGGGCTCTGCCAATATATAAGGGCCAACCCACGAAGTAAAAAGCACAGGAACCGAGCCACAAGATTGGACCTGCTAACAGCTATTCTCAACGTAGTCTAAATGACATGTTGAGTTTCGTGCAACGATACAGAACAGAACGCATTGCTGAGGGAGTAGAGCCCTAGGGCTCTACCAACTTATAAGGGCCAACCCAAGAAGTATAAAATACAGGAACCGAGCCACGAGCTTCTCTTGCTAATAGCTATTCTCAACGAAGTCTAAATAACATGTCGAGTTTCGTGCAATTGTGCAAAACCTAATGCGTTGGTGAGGGAGCAGAGCCCAAGGGCTCTGCCAACCAATAAGGGCCAACCCACAAAGTATAAAGCACCGGAATCGAGCCACGAGCTTGGACCTACTAACAGCTATTCTCAAGGCAACCTAAATGACATGCTGAGTTTCGTGCAATGGTGTAGAACCGGACTCGTTGGTGAGGCAACAGGACCCAAGGGCTCTGCCAACCTATAAGGGCCAACCCACGAAATATAAAGCACAGGAACCAAGCTACGAGCTTGGACCTGCTAATAGCTATTCTTAACGCAGTCTAAATAACATGTCGAGTTTCGTGCAATTGTGTAGAACCTGACTCTTTGGTGAGGGAGCAGGGCCCAAGGGCTTTGCCAACATATAAGGGCCAACCCACGAAGTACAAAGCATAGTAACCGAGCCGCGAGTTTGGACCTACTAATAGCTATTCTCAACGTAGTCTAAATTACATACCGAGTTTCGTGCAATGGTGCAGAACCGGACACGTTGGTGAGGGAGCAGGGCCAAAGGGCTCTGCCAACCTTTAAGGGCCAACCCATGAAGTATAAAGCATAGGAACCGAGCCACTAGCTCGGACCTGCTAACACCTATTCTCAACGCAGTCTAATTGTCATGCCGCGCTTTGTGCAATGGTGCAGAACCAGACTCGATGGTGAGGGAGCAGGACCCTAGGGCTCTGCCAACCTATAAGGGCCAACCCAAAAAGTATAAAACACAGGAATCGAGCCACGAGCTTGGACCTGTTAACAGCTATTCTCAATGCAGTCTAAATAACATGTTAAGCTTCGTGCAATGGTGCAGAACCTGACATGTTGGTGAGGGAGCAGGGCCCAAGGGCTCTGCCAACTTATAAGGGCCAACGCACGAAGTAGAAAGCACTGCAACCGACCACGAGCCTGGACCTGCTAACAGCTATTCTCAACGCACTCTAAATGACATGTCAAGCTTTGTGTAACGGTGCAGAACCTGACTTGTTGGTGAGGGAGCAAAGCCCAAAGGCTCTGCCAACCTATAAGGACCAACCCACGAAGTATAAAGCACAGGAACAGAGCCACGAGCTTGGACCCTCTAACAGCTATTCTCAACGCAGTCTAAATGACATGCTGAGATTCGTGCAATAGTGCAGAACCGGACACATTGGTGAAGAAGCAGGGCCCATGGGCTCTACCAATCTATAAGGGCCAACCTACGAAGTATAAAGCAGAGGAACCAAGCCACAAGTTTGGACCGTTATTCTCAACGCAGTCTAAATGACATGCCGAGTTTCACGCAATGGTGCAGAACTAGAGGCGTTGGTGAGGGAGCAGAGCCCAAGGGCTCTACCAATATATAAGGGCCAACCCACGAAGTATAAAGCACAGGATCCAAGCCACGAGTTTGGACCTACTAACAGCTATTCTCAAAGCAGTCTGAATGACATGCCGAGTTTCGTGCAATGGTACAGAGCCAGACGCGTTGGTGAAGGAGCAGTCCCCAAGGGCTCTACCAACCTATAAGGGCCAGCCCACGAAGTATAAGGCACTGGAACCGAGCCACCAGCTTGGACCTACTAACAGCTATTCTCAACGCAGTCTAAATGACATGCCGAGTTTCGTGCAACAGTGCAGAACGTGACGCGTTGATGAGGGAGCAGAGCCCCAGGGCTCTGCCAACCTATAAGGGCCAACCCATGAAGTATAAAGCACAAAAATCGAGCCACGAGTTTAGAGCTACTAACAGCTATTCTCAACTCAGTCTAAATGACATGCCGAGTTTCGTGCAATGGTGCAGAACCGGACGCATTGGTGAGGGAGCAGGCCCCAAGGGCTCTACCAACCTATAAGAGCCAACCCACGAAGTATAAAGAACAAGAATCGAGCCATGAGCTGGGACCTGCTAACAGCTATTCTTAACGCAGTCTAAATGACATGTCGAGCTTTTTGCAATGGTGCAGAACCGGATGCGATGGTGAGGGAGCAGGGCCTTAGGGCTCTGCCAACCCATAAGGGCCAACCCTTGAAGTATAAAATACAGGAACCGAGCCACGAGCTTGGACCTGCTAACAGCTATTCTCAATGCAGTCTAAATAACATGTTGAGCTTCGTGCAATGATGTAGAACCTGACATGTTGGTGAGGGAGCAGGGCCCAAGGGCTCTGCCAACTTATAAAGGCCAATGCACGAAGTACAAAGCACTGCAACCGAGCACGAGCTTGGACCTGCTAACAGCTATTCTCAACGCACTCTAAATGACATGTCAAGCTTTGTGTAATGGTGCAAAACCTAACTTGTTGGTGAGGGAGCAAAGCCCAAAGGCTCTGCCAACCTATAAAGGCCAACCCATGAAGTATAAAGCACAGGAACAGAGCCACGAGCTTGGACCTTTTAACAGCTATTCTCAACGCAGTCTAAATGACATGCCGAGTTTCATGCAACTGTGCAGAACTGGACGCATTGGTGAAGGAGCAAGGCCGATGGGCTCTGCCAATCTATAAAGGCCAACCCACGAAGTATAAAGCAGAGGAACCGAGCCACAAGTTTGGACTATTATTCTCAATGCAGTCTAAATGACATGCCAAGTTTCACGCAATGGTGCATAACTAGAGGCGTTGGTGAAGGAGCAGGGCCCAAGTGCTCTGCCATCGTATGAGGGCCAACCAACGAAGTATGAAGCACTGGAACCGAGCCACGAGCTTGGACCTGCTAATAGCTATTCTTAAGGCAGTCTAAATGACATGCTGGGTTTCGTGCAGCGGTGCAAAACTGGACGCGTTGGTGAGGGAGCAGGGCCCATGGGCTCTGCCAATCTATAAGGGCCAACCCACAAAGTATAAAGTAGAGGAACCGAGCCACGAGTTTGGACCGTTATTCTCAACGCAGTCTAAATGACATGCCAAGTTTCATGCAATGGTGTAGAACCAGACTCGTTGGTGAGGGAGCAGGGCCCAAGGGCTCTGCCAATGTATGAGGGCCAACGCACGAAGACTCTAGACAGGAATGTGTGGGGAGATACGACATTGGGAACCCGCACGGCCTATAATTACAAATAAAGATTAGAAACTAAAGAGCAGCATCACAAGAAGCTAAAGGGAGGTTGTCGACGCCCCAAGTCAGAATTTCCTCATAAGCAAACTTGTTCGGTGGGAGATTTCAGGGGTTCAGATTATGCAAATCTGGAGCCTTTCCGAGTTGAGACTCAGCATGGTCTGCGCAGAGCCATGCCTCTTCTAAGGAAGACTCTAGACGGGAAACTTTAATATTAGCTGAAGCCCTTATCTTGTCTCTTTGTTTGGATATGCCCAAATATCTGTTGAATAGGATGTGCCGAACCTCAACGGATGCTTCTTTTCCTTAGCCAATTTCTTGAAAGCTTCTTCTCGTTGCCTCAAGGCCTCCTGGGCGGACTCCAACTCACACTCCAACCGCTGGACCTCAGCTCAGGCATCACCCCTCGCAAGTTCATCAGCTTGTTCAACGCGCTCTCAGCTTTTAAGTCCTCTTCGAGAGCCTCCCGCTCTTGAGAGACCATCTCGGCTAATTGATCAACCGCCTGAAAAACCAGCAGGGAATGGAATTTATTAAACAGAATACGAAAGATCGAAGCGACGGTGGAAGAGGAATACTTATGTTGGCGAACAAGGGCCTGAACTTCTAGGCCTGCGCTTTAAAAGATTTTGACCAAGCCTTCTTGTAACCTGAGCCGCTTCCTTGCCCAAAGAAGAAGGAGGGTTCTACGCATACCAAAGACAGCATAGCTTCAACATAAGGAAAAGGAAAATCAGGTTCCTCCTCGCTTTGTTGAAGAACTTCAACTGGAAGATCCTACAGGTGGACGAACTGTGAACTTGGCTTGAACGACCCCCAAATAGGGGGAACTGCCCGCAGACAAAGAACCATCCTCCACCTCCACTCCAACAACGTCTTCGTTGGACAGAGGTGAAGATGAGGCTTGAGGAACTATGTTTTCCTAAAGCAAGTAGCTCAGCATAAGACACAAAGGAGAAAAGGAAAAGAAATAGCTCGAGCAAAAAATACCAAGAGCAAATACCTGAAAGATTTGAGGAGAAGGGATGACCTCTGGGATCACTAGAAGGACCGACTCGGCAGTCTGCTCTAACACTGATGAGGAGACTGGAACTTCGAGAGGAATTGGTCCCATAGTCCCCTCAGAACTGCTCTCCTTAGCAGCTCTCGCAGAACTGCTCTCCATGGCTATTCAGTTGGACTTGCTCTTTTTAGCAAGACGGTGAGGACTGCCCTCCGTGGCAACTTGCTGGGAACCCTTTTTCTCTTTACAAGCAACGCTCAGCTTAGTAGGACGCAGAGGGTTTGCAGGGATCTCTTTGGTGGGCACCGGCTGACTAGTAGCAGAAGCCCCTTCTTCCATTTGGGACCGCTCCACGCAATTGTCTTTGGGAAGGGGGGACGGGCCCATTAAGAAATCCCAACCTAGCACATGTGCACGGTGGGGAGCCACAATGTAACGACGAATATACTCGCCATTCAGTAATGAGTCAATCTCCGCCAGGGAGGGATGAGCCGCCACCCAGGACATTACAGAAGCAATTCTGAATTTCACTCTCTCCAATAACTTAATAGAGAAAGATTTGGAGGTCGTAACCTTCCCCCAAACAGATCGAATGGGAAACTCGTTGTACTCGACTTCTCCTTCCTGGCATTCCCATCCTGAGCCCCTAACAAAGAAGAATTGCCAATGCCATTCTTTCAGTGATGAATATCGCCTCTCTAGAATAGTGAAACATTTATCAGCAGAGTAGGATTGAAAACTACAAGCGTTTCCTGGAAGACGACTGATTAGGTACACGTACAGAAACTCTCGAGCAGTTAGATCAGGATAATCTTATGAACCAATCAGAACGATCCGAAAGGCCACGCAACTAGCCATAATTAAGCTCCAAGCATTGGGATTGAGTTGTGCCAGAGCTAGCTGCAAAATGTCACGCACCGAGAGGCAGAACGGCAAACGCAGTCTAATGTTGAACATGTGAGGATAAAGAGCAACCCTTGTAGAGGGATTTTCAAGAATAGTTTCAGCCGGAATGGGGAACTCTCTGTAGAATGTACGTATTTTGTTCTTGGTCATGGCTGACATATACCCCTTCCCAGCGAAATACTTGTATCGAGGATCATTCTCGCCTTGCTTAGCCATTGTAATGATAGACAGAAAGCTTGGTGTGGTTTAGGATCTCAGAGGAGACAAGGAGGAAGCCAAAACAAAAAATGTCGAAGGAGAAAGAAAATGAAGTATGAGAAAGAAGAAACAAATAGGAGCGGCATGACGGAACAACTAGATGTCCGAAACAGTGGCACAAAACTGGAAGGGACACCTCGGCTATAAGGATACGGAATGACGTTTTACCTGCCGCACGCGTACGAGGAACGAATCAATCCTGGGCAACGTTGGCATGCCGAGAAGCAGCTTTAATTAATGGGGATGGCATTAATGAGTATTCGAGCTTGTTAAATGCCAGAGATTTGTTCGCATCAACAATGAATGGACAAGTACCCGTTCACCTTCTGCGTGCCCAGGTCAAATACCATTAAAGAAAAAAGAAAAAATTCTTACAATTTCCAACCCACAAGTGTGCTAAAAATTCGTTGGGTACTATAAAGGGAAAAAATCCTTTATACTTGGCCAAGAGCAGGGCCCAGGTTACAACCCAGATATAAGGTTTGGGTTGGACTGGGCCGAAGACATGGACCTGATTGGGGTCCGGGTACATAGTATGGACTGGGTCAAGGCTCAAGTATGATGTCCAAGTCGGACTCTGTTCACGACAAGCAGTAGGACAAGGAATACAAGCAAAGCTTGAGAGGGAAGTAACATGACACTCAACACCAAACGATGGGACTTGCGACAGTTCACACCCATCGTTAAAGGGAAGACATGCCACATTCAATGCAGCCTATAGCAAGAGGCGTGCCACATTCAATGCGACCCAGGGAAAAAGTCGTGCTGCATTCAATGCGGCCAAGGGCAAAAGGCATGCCGCATTCAATGCGGCCCAAGATTCGAGCAATGTACAGTGACCGTGACTACCTCACAACTAGGCAACATGAAGGCATAGGAGTAGCTCGGCGAATCGACAGCGCAAGCATATTATCTCCTATTATGTAACACTCCATTATGGTGGAGACTAGGTTGGTAGCTATAAATAAAACACTACCAACAGCAAGCAAGGTAAGGAATCAATCCATCACTACTATCTTATACTCTTGTCTTGATTACTATTCATCATCTCCATCGCCAATCACTGACTTAAGCATTAGAGGATCAACAAACCCCGAAGTCCCCCCCATTATTTCCTGTGCAGGTGATCGCTCGTACACTACCTGCGTGAAGTTACCCAGGCCCACAAAACACGATATCAACAATACCTTCCTTTTTTGTGAAGCGAATCATGGCCAGATTCAAACTTTACGTGCACTTTTGTTATGTTTTGAAGCTACGTTGGGGCTTAAGGTGAACCTTGGTAAGTCCAAGATGGTTGCGATGGGCGTGGTGCCCAATATCAACAGCCTATCGAGCCTTTTGGATTGTAAAGTGTCTTCTTTGCCAATGAAATATTTGGGCCTCCAGTTGGGGGTGAATTTTAATGTTAGAGCTATTTGGGATGGGGTTGTGGAGAAAGTAGAGAAAAGGTTGGCAAGTTGGAAACGGTTGTATTTATCAAAAAGAGGACGACTCACATTGATTCAGAGCACGTTAACTAATCTCCCCACCTATTTTTTATCTCTATTTTCTTTGCTTGCAAGGGTGGTGAATAGGATTGAGAAATTATTTTGGGCTTTTTGTGGGGGGGAGTAGGGGAGGAAACAAAATTCAATCTTGTTAACTGGAATAAAGTTTGTTCCCCAATTGCTAATGGTAGCTTGGGAGTGTCCATTCAAAAGGGTTGGGGGATTTTTCTAAACATATTAAATTTAAGGTGGAGGATGGGAAAAGGATTCTGTTTTGGCATGATATTTGGTTTGGGGATTCAGCTCTCAAGATCGATTTTCCTTCTTTGTTTAGGATTGCTAGGGATCAGAGGTTGTGGTAGCTGATTCTTTTTCTTCATTGTATAAGAACATTCAATGGAATGTTGATTTTGTTAGAGATGTTAATGATTGGGAGGTGAATGTAGTTTCTGATTTTTTGGAAAAGACTTTATAATTCAAAGGTTGTACAGGGAAGGGATGATAGATTATTGTGGGTGCGGGCAGTTCTAGGTTTTCGGTTAGTTCATATTATAAGGTGCTAACTTGTTATTGTGGTTTTGAGTTTCCTTGGAAAAGCATCTGGAGAGTGAAGGTACCTACGAAGGTGGCGTTCTTCTGTTGGTTGATATCTCTTGGGAAAATTCTGACCATGGATATTCAATTACTGCATTGCGAGCGTTAACAAATAGCAGGTATATTGCCAACTTGTCCATTGACATTGCCAATAGGTTGTCATTTTTCCAACATTTTTTTGGTGATGACCATAAGATTGGCCTCTTATCTGAAAAATTTTGAGCAACCACCTCAGCTTATCACAGGCCAAAAAATTTTGGACAAGTTTGAGAGTTTATTATGAAGATGATGTCTTATACAAAAAAGTTTCTGCTATGGCAGATCCCAGTTTCTGCTATACAAATATGTTGCCTTTATTTTGAGCTTCTGTTGGACATCTGTATGTATTACTCTGGCCTATTGCCTATTCATCTCTGACTTCCAACTTTACCATAATTTGAATATCGCGAGACCGGAAGTTTTATTCTGACTTTTTTATTGCTTTTGGTGGTGTGCTTGGGTTGGTTTCTGTTTGTGCATGTGTTTCACCACCTAAATTGTTGGAAATATTTTCAAAATAAAATATATATTATATTTATTATTAATAATATATTGGGATTTATTTTTGGAAGTTATGAATTATTTTAGAAAGAGAGAAATTAAAGAAAGTTTATAAGCAATAGCTTATAGTTATAATATATTCGGTCTATACGAATAGTATAAGCCATTTAATTGGCTTAGTGGTATTGAGGCTTCCCATTCACCCAGTGGTACAAGTTCAAACCACACCTCTTTCAAAGAGGATTTTTAATTGTTTCATAGAAAGGACGGCCCAAGGCACAGTGCAAATGCGGTTTGCAAAATAAAATGCACCCGGTAACAGGCATAATATATATACCTGTTCGTTTCAGATTTCAAAAAAATGAAAAGTTACAACTTTTCATTCACATCATTTGGCCCTCTATAAATAGACCCATTGGCCTACAAATTTTAGTATGAGAATTATAGAGTTCAAGAAGGCAATTTCGAAATTCTCTCTCTCACAAGAGTTTCCATTTCTTCAAAACCTGTTATTAGAATCTGTTCATTCTGTAAAGAACAGATTTATAATCTCTTCGTTGAATAGCAAGATCTGAGGGTATTCGATGTCTAATTTCGTGTGTGCATAACGCAGTTAGACAAACAGACTTGTTCTGGGCTTCATTGTATCTTGGAGGCAAATTCGCTTGTAACCCGTGTGCATACCGTTATTGGTAGGCAAACTCTTATCGAATAGAGTCGATAAGGCAAAGAATAGAAATCTCTTGGGGAGAAGTCAAGTTGAGATGGTTTATTCTGCTCGCAACTTTGCTTTTTCACTTTTGAACCTACTTAAATTATCAGCACGCTCCCGTCAAGTTCCTCTCTTTTCAAGTGTAATCAGTCAGCCCAAAGACCATGTCGTTGGCATCAGAACATGAACAAAGATAGAATACAAACTACCAGTCACATATACTCCGATAATCAAGTCACTAATAGACTTACTACATTACTTTTTTTTGAATGGTAGGGTTAGGAGCAAACTGCGAGATAAGTTCTTGCACTCCCACTTGTGAATTTGTGTCAATTATTCTACCATTTTATTTCTCTGTATACTAACTTATGTATATGCAGCCAATAAATATGTGACACCTGGTGATAGGTAGCAGCACTTATCAATATGTAGTTATGCACATGAGCAGTCGATGGCTTCACTGGAATAAGAGCCACTGGATGAGTACACGTGTTGTAATCTACTGGGCATGTATATATATGTCATATTGTTCTGATTAGGGTTAAGGAAGTCAATTTTCATTTGGGTTTGTTGCCATCCTCGAGAGCTCAGTGTATAGAGAGTTTATTCTAGGGTTTGTTACTGAGGGAGAAAGCAAGAGAGATTGTGGCTTGTTTGGTACATTGGCTTTGAAGATTACTCAATAAAGAATGATCTCTGAGGTTGTTCCTGCTGTGGATGTAGGCCATTAGGGCTGAACCACCTAATCTCTGTTCATATTTCTTATTATTTCTTTCTTTTTATTATTTCTTGCTGATTTATTACTTGTTCTTGCTGATCTTGCTATTTTATCTACGATACCTGTATATTTCTAGTTTTGGATTTCGGATATGAGTTCTTTAGTCTATAAAGGACTCTAGTTATAATTCTAACACCACTGATGGCAAAAACTTCAATCAGCCCCTGTTCTAGTCACTCTTTTATGTTGTAGGGAGCATTCTTAAGCGTTTCTTTGCCGGGAGCTTTGTTACTCATCATCCTACCCACCACATTTATTTTATTTTATTTATACTAAATTCATTGAGTTCTTCTACTCATTATCCTTATACTATAGATTTGTTAAGAGAAAATAAAAAATAAAAAATTATGTATAATGTGAAGATGATGAGTAAAATTTTTCAATAAAAAAATACTCTAGGCACAAATTCCCCTGTTTTAGAACGCATGTTGTTCACTACCAAGGTTTGGCAAAGTCCAATACCTGACAGACTGAGCAATGCATGAAGAAAGATATTCGGTTGTATCAAGAGCGGTAATTACTCCTCCTCTTTCTTCTTCGTCTACACTTTGAAATAAGTTCAAGATCAATTAAATTCATAACCACAGACACAGCATCTTTGCACCACAAACTCTTAAAACCGATACATTGCATCTCCCAACTAAAAAAAAAAACTAACAGTTTGCATCCAAATTGAATTATGACTGTTGAGATGAAAGAAAAATGCAATCTTTACTAGCTCTAGCCACCACACTCTGAAAATTCAACGAAACGAAATCTTAATAAATCAGCAACGAATTTAATAAACGAGATCTAAAAAATTTCAGCATTTCAAAGAAGATGTATACACAAGTAGATGTTTGAAAAACTAGGATGAGATTTTCTTGGAGAACACAAACTTGTAGGAATCATTATTTAGTATCTGCTTACAAGGCACATAAAGCAGACTAGCTCAAATTGATTTGAGTTTGAACATTTTGCAAGTACAACATAATGAAAAATGTCCCAAGTTAAGGAAACAAAAATCCTATTTCCAATACGAAGGAAGTCCAAGGTTCCTAGTTGGGGCTGGAACCTCACTATCAATTGATCTATATAATGAGTAGACATCCCAACCTCCTTCCCTCCAATAGGTAGAGTTGATTTCGGGCACATGTTTTACCTTCCAATAATCTCCACCTTCAATGTCTAGACGTATTGTCATGATTATCTCAGCAGGCATGTCCCAAAATTCCAGCAGTTTCAGCTTCGTGAGGTGTTCAATGCCTGATGGCAGGCTGTGCAACAATCTGCAGCGCTGGAGGAATAGCTTTTCAAGTAAAGGCATGGCGCCCATCTCTACTATTACCGACTTTAGCCCTTCCATTTTATCAAGGCTTAAGATTTTAAGCTTCTGAAAGCCTGCAGCCTTAAAATGCAATGTCTCTCCCTCATAAACCTGCAGAAAATCAAGTTGTGCAAGATTCGGCAGATCTTGAAGTGATTCAAGTGGATCATCTCTTAATTGACTCCACTTCAAAGACACCTTGGCCAAGCTATGGAGAGAAGATATCCAATGGGGAAACTTCTCTAACTTTCCTGTCAAATATAGCCGCTGAAGAAATCGAGGTGGGCATGATAGGCAATCAAGATTGATTATCTCATCCTCTTTTTTTGAAGTTATCGACAAAGCTCGGAGGTTTTTAAGCTTTTCAATGGAAGAGCACAGAGCAACCCCATTTTCTGTTCTGAACTTTACGATGCCTAGCCTCCGCAGTTGATTCAGACATCCTAGCTCCTTCATTATATTACCACCATCATCTGCCTCTATGAAGCAGAGCTTTTGTAAGGACCGGAGACATGTTATATTAGCCGTGGCCTTGAAACCATACTTGGAATTTATGAGTGCATAAGATTGTACTTCATACCGATACACCAATAGGTGGCGAAGTTTCTGAAGCCGCGCGATCTCAGCAGGCAATGCAGTGACAAATGTGTTTTTAAGATCCAATGTCTCCAGGTTCTGAAGATTCCCAATTGAGCTAGGGATGAGTTTTATCTTTGTGCTCCTCAAGCTTAGATATTTCAGATGGAACAGCCTGGATATCTCATTTGGGAATATCTCTAGATCAGGTGCACCTTCCAAATCTAACACCTTAACTAGCCTCAGATCAAGAAGATTCAGAATCGGATTATAAGACTTGGATAGTGAATCTACCCTCCGAAACATCAGCAAGGAACGAAGTCTAGGCATTCTCTGCCTGTCATGTACGTCCTGCATGCTTTTCTGTATTGATAAGCGACGAACTTTTTCTGGCAACATCATGTTTTCTCGAACTATTGTCAGAAAGTTTTCTTCTTTCGACTTCCGAATGATTATTTCTCGAAGCCGGTCGTGGACGCGGCATGTTTTGATCCTCCCTTCACCTGTTCTCCCTGCCACTTGGATCAGGCTTCTGCTCAAGAGCTCGTCGAAGTAATAAGCCTCTGCAACTTCTTCCAATGTCATTCCTTCTTTCACTTTCACAAATCCTTCAGCTATCCATAATCGAATCAGTCTCATTTTGTCAATGGGATGGTTGTAAGGAAAGATGCTCAAATACAGAAAACAAGACTTGAGATAGTAAGGCAGATCATAGTAACTGAGAGACAATATTTTCTCAATACTATCGAGTCTATCATTTTCTTCTAGCCCATCAGCCAGACTTCGTTGAATCATATCCCATTCGTCTATACTCTTTGTGGCCAAAACACCACTGATTGTCACAATTGCAAGTGGCAATCCTTCACACCTTTCAAGGATACTATCTGCCAGATTCTTCCAATTCGAATCCGGAGCGCCTGTGCTTTTCTCAAAAGTCTTCCTGGAAAATAGAGTCCAGGATTCTTCACGAGACAAAGGGTTCAAACGATATACCTTGGTCACGTTGTCATTGAAGTCCATGCAAGAGGCAGAGGCTACTTCAGCATGACGCGTTGTGAGCATAACCCGACTGCTACTGTTTTTCGGTTTTGGAAATGCAAATTTAACTGCATCCCAATCTCCAGTACGCCACACATCATCTAACACAATCAGATACTTTTTTTGTTGCAAAAAGCTATTGATTTTCGTTCTTAGCTGACCCTCGTCCATGCCTTCCACTTCTTGAGGAACTGGTTTCCTTTTCACCTTGTAGAGTTGCCGAATGAGGCCTTTTAGGAGCTCTTCCAGATTAAAAGATCTAGATACAGTTATCCAAGCACGGTACTTGAATTGTAGCTTTACTTCTGCATCATCATAGACTTTCTTCACCAGGGTGGTTTTCCCCAACCCTCCCATTCCAACTACCGAAACTACTTCACGTTCAGCATCACCTTGGAGTAGCCAGCTGATCAACTCCTTTTTAGGAATTTCTATGCCCACTAGATCGGCTTCTTCCAACAGGAGGGCGTCCTGTCGGCGGAAATCCCATGTCTTAGGAGCAATCTTGATATCGGCCGTTGGATTTTCAGGCCGGAATCTGTTGTTCCCCTCGGCAATGCTTAGAACTCTGAGTTTGAGTCTCTGTATTTCAGAAGCAATCTGATGACGAGCTCTTATTTTTCTTATGGTAGAAGTAATATTAAGAAGGGAAGCCGGTAAATCGTCTCTAGGAGGACTGGCGACTCGAAGATTGTACTCATCAAGAGCATCTTCAATATCATAAGCCACCTCCCTCAATAGGTTAACCGATACTTCCACTTCAGGACTCCTGTCCATAATTTCATCAGCAGCTCTCAGGTAGACCGCGATGCGTTTCAGTTCCTCTGCTATCGTCTGAGCTTCTTCCTTGACCCCCCTGTGTAGTTGTACTTCTTCCTTCAAAAAGGCTGTAAGGTTGTCGAGTGCATAGTTTACAACAATTTCAGCCATTGTTTCTTAATTTCTCTTCAGATACCCTTTGTGTTTCTGATGGAATTTGTGTTTTTC
>QEOT01005513.1:75356-109869 GCA_003123785.1 Pterocarya stenoptera
TTTTTCTTTGGTGGAGAGACAAGGAGCAATCTGAGAGATGAGATGAGATAAGGCTTGTGTCTTGGAGTTGCTTTTCTTATATAACAATTCTAGGCAGCATTCTGCATCATATGTAGTTGTGATCTACGTGCCAATGGCCTAAGTGGAGAAACGGTCAAGTTTCCCATCAAAACTATTTTGGTCTATTTTTACCCCAATGAACTGGTCAATGAATTCTTTATTGCCCTTCAAGCTACTTGGTTTATCTTTCTTTTTTTTTTTTTTTCATTTGAAAGAATATTCCGAGTGCATAGTTTGTCATGCTATTGCCTCGTAACCTCATTTCTTTATTGAGTAAATCTATTCATCATTCATTTTCTCATAATCGGCATTAGATGATAAGTTCACAAATGAAATATAATAAATCGTCTTCAATCATCTAATGACACATCATGGGATGATGAGTAGCATTATTCATCAATCTCATCTGAATTTTTATTTTGATACTCCGTTTTTCTGATTGATCTTACTCATTTTTATGAAGTCTTGAATCCCAACTGCTAGCCGAATCAACTACAGAAAGTACAAGGGCTCTACACTCAACCTCAAATGGCCATAACTATCAATTTGAATTAGCCACAAATTGTAGTCGTTTGTTTAATATAACCATGATTTCATCAAAGGCTTTTCCACCCATAAAAATATCATTGCCACTGTCATATTTTAATTTATTGACCAATTCAAAGGGATTGAAATTTCAAAGCGCTTTCGTTCCATGAAGTTTGAAGGATTTGTCCTGGACACAACACAAGACAAACTGCTAAGAAATATCGTGATGACACCAGCTAAGAGACACTTCTGCATTTCACCATCATTCTGACTTTTTGAATTTGGATTGGAAAACAAGAAAAGAAGGCGTTTAAAGTTAATTAGTGTTGTCCTTCTCTAAGATATTACTTTAGGGAAGTTTCTCTCAATCACATCCCTTAGTGCCATGCTCATGAGATAAAAGAGGTTTCTTTTTATTAGTATATGAGTAATTCTACATACTACCATGAAGTGTGTAAATGTTGCGTAATCGTTTTGAAAAAGAGTGTGGTCTACTATTAAAATTTTAATTTTTTTCATGTGAATATCATGTTTTATTCACTTTTTTCAAAGCGATTATGCGGCGATTGTACAATTCACGGTTGTAATATCTTTTCTCGTAGTATATATGTCATAGGATGATGGATGATGTTGTGGAGATCAATGTGCCAACAATGGCCCCAACTTGTTCTGATTGCAAGTGGGGGGAAACTTGCATTAGAAAAGAATTTCATGTGTAGAGTCTTTTAATATCATGACCACGCAACTTCCATTTTTTTTCTAGATTCAAATTTCATTGGTGAATTTCCATGCTACTTCTTTCCAACCAATTGCAAACTAGTCAAAACTGCAAAATTTCTTCTGGATGTTGATTTTTTGAAACCCAAAAAATGTCATTTTCCTGACTTATTCTTGTGGAGTTTCGAATAACAACTAGAAACCCTCAGTATCAACATCAAAATAAATTGACACTTTGTGATCAAGATGGATGAACTGAACCTGCTTGCTGCGAATTTTAGGGGTTTGGTGAGCTCATAAAGTTTTCTATATCGACAAGACAATCATCACCAACTTCAGAGCACGCATGTTTTGAACAATTCCAAGGAATAATCTTGGAGTACTTACGCGGCGAAAGTACATTTGACCTTTGTGCACCAAGAAATAATCTTTTTTCAGACTCGACCAAAACCTTTTTTCAGTTTGCTAAGCAAGGTATTAGATTTGCATTAAAAAAGAGAATGCACGCACACCATAGTAGGAAGAAGAGAACACAATTTACGATCAGAAAAGTATATGCTGATGAATTATTAATTAAGGTTGCAAAAAAAAGGTTAAAAAAACACACGGGAAACGGTCACATTCTAAGAAGAAACCTCGTTCTTAGTTGGAGAAGGCAACGCAGTCCAGTTAATTCTTCCACAAAACGTACGTGTGTATTACATAAATGGTCAAACATATACGCTTCCATCTCCGCTGAATTGTATAAGTTTTGACTCGTAAGGCATCCGTGGATATGAATTATTATGGCGTTTATTGTTTGTATCTTATTTATTTATTGCAAAACATCTCCCAATTAAATCGAGTTATTGGGTAGACTTTTGTAACATATTAAGACCATAATACGTGAACTAATGGTTCTTTATTTATTATTATTATTATTTTTTTTTTGGTGGAGGAGAAAGAAATGTAAAGCCAATTAACAGCCTGATTATGTACGACAAAGGGTCACATAGCAAATTATTCTAGTGCTAGATTTATATAAACCAGTGAACGTTGTAGTTAGCATTACATTTACAGAAATGCAAAGCCAATTCAAAGTGTTGTTAATAAAAAAAATCATATAAAATTACTCATTTAATACATCGTTCTCAAGGAGACGAAAAAGAATTAAATATGATTTGGAATAGCCGACATCATACGGCATGTAGAAACAAATACCAACTCCATAAAGAGGAGCCAGGAAAACAATGGGTACGGTTCGTCTTACAGATTAGAATGGCAAAATATTCAAGGAAAATGATGGCACGTTGCAGAGGACGGAGGGCAATTGGTATTCAACAATTAGCTGCAAATCTTTTGATCCCTCTACCTATAGAAGAAACGCGTTTAGATTACCACATGATTCAGTCTTCGTCGTCCGAGTTGTCAAATGTGATCTTTTTAGACTTGGGAGCATTTACAGGAATTTCCTTGAAGTGAGCCCCGTAAAGCTTGGACTCCTGCAATGCAACAGTCAGTACTTAAAATTATTTGACGTTGTATGAAGAACTGAACAGTGAACAGTGAGCACAAAAACCTGATCATGGGGAGGAAAATGATACAAAGAATAAATGCACACCTTCTTCTTTACATGAGTGCCAAAATTTTTAAGGGCATCTGGCACAATTTGCCCAGCTTCTCTGAGAACATTCACCAGCTCCCCAGCAAGTCCCTGAAATAGTTTGAGAAAATGAAAATGAAAAGAATTGAATAATGAATGATGCTCCATCTGGTCAGATTAAGATATTGAACTACCACCCACAATGTATAGAGAGGATTTACCTTGTTCTGCTGCATGAAGAATGTATGGGCAACACCCTTCTTCCCAGCCCGTCCAGTCCGCCCAATTCTGTGGACATAGTCTTCTGTGGTGAGAGGAAAGCTATAGTTGATCACTACTTCAACATCTGGAATATCCAATCCCCGAGCAGCCACGTCAGTAGCTATCTGCACATATATGGTGTTGGATAAATGCTACAATAAGTTGCCAACTATAGCATAACAACAAAGCCCAAGTACACAGGAATTTCTTCTCTAATCTTTTGATTTGTTGATAAAGCCATTTCATTTTCTCCCCTCCGTCATCACACAAATTAATGCAGTCAGGGCGTATTACAAAATATTGGCATCACAAGGTAGTGTTCCCTTCCCTTGGAAGAATATTTGGAGGTCTCCTATGCCTTCTAAAGTAGCTTTCTTCGTATGAACTGCTGCTTTTGGGAAGATTTTGACCACAGACAATTTGAGGAAGAGGGGGCTCATTGTGATGGATTGATGCTATTTGTGTAAAAAGCAGGGAGAATCAATGGATCACTTATAATTGCATTGTGAGGTGACAAGAGTGCTGTGGGATGAGATCTTTAGAAGAGTTGATGTCATATGGGTAATGGCATTGAGGGTGGTTGATTTATTGGCTTGTTGGAAGGAGATTTAAGGTTGTCCTCGAGTGGCGGGATGATTCCGTTGTGCATTATGTAATGTATTTGGTCGGAAAGGAATGAGCGGTGCTTTGAAGATAGGGAGCGCACAATGGCGTAACTTCAGAATTTTTTTGTACACACATTATTGTTTTGGTTTTCAGCCATTGTGCTTAATGGAAACAATGCTCACGACTTCCTGTCCTTTATCTATCGATCCTAGAATGTATTTAGGTGTTCTTTTGTATACTTCCTATGTATACGGGCCATGCCTATTTCATTCGTATCAATCAAATTTATCTCATAAAAAAAAAAGATTTTAATGACTAAATCTCAGCTTGCCATTGCAATTCTAGGACTCTTGGTCTTCCCTAGGGGGCTCCTCATAAACCTGTCACTATTTGGAATGGGGTGATTGAGAAGACTGAAAGGAGATTAGCTGGATGAAAGAAGCAATATTTGCCTAAAGATGGAAGAATAACCTTGATTGAAAGCACGTCATCTAACCTTCTGACTTATTTTCTCTCTCTTTTGCCTTTGCCGCCAAGGGTAGCAAGGAAGATTGAGAGGATTTTTCGGAACTTTTTGTGGGGAGGTATGGGAGAGGAAAAAAAGTTCCACTTGGTCAGTTGGAATAAGGTTTGTCAACCGGTCTCTTGTGGAGGTTTGGGGATGTGAAATTTAAGGCTCTTTAACAAAGCACTCATTGGAAAATGGCTTTGGAGATATCACATGGAGAGAGATGCCTTATGGAAAAATGTTGTTGAAGCTAAATATAGGAGTATGTGGGGGGATTGGTGTTCAAATGAAGTTAGAGGAGTGTATGGGGTGAGTTTGTGGAAGTCCATTCGGAAGGGTTGGGGGGATTTTTCTACACATATTAAATTTAAGGTGGAGGATGGGAAAAGGATTCTGTTTTGGCATCATATTTGGTGCGGGGATTCAGCTCTCAAGATCAATTTTCCTTCTTTGTTTAGGATTGCTAGGGATCAAGAGGCTGTGGTAGCTGATTCTTTTTCTACTTTGTATAATAACATTCAATGGAATGTTGATTTTGTTAGAGATGTTAATGATTGGGAGGTGAATGAAGTTTCTGATTTTTTGGAAAGACTTCATAATTCAAAGGTTGTACGGGGAAGGGATGATAGATTATTGTGGTTGCGGGCAGTTCCAGGTTTTCAGTTAGTTCATATTATAAGGTGCTAACTTGTCATGGTTTTGAGTTTCTTTGGAAAACCATCTGGAGAGTGAAGGTACCTACAAAGGTGGCATTCCTCTGTTGGTTGATATCTCTTGGGAAAATTCTGACCTTGGATAATCTAAGAAAGTGCGGTATGTGTATAGTTGATTGGTGCTTCATGTGCAAGAAAGATGGTAAATCTATAAATCATCTCTTTGCTCATTGTGAGGTGGCAAAGTCCTTGTGGAATGAGATTTTTGGTCGGACAGATATTGTCTGGGTGATGTCGAAGGAAGTGGTTGATCTTCTTGGATGTTGGAATGGTTTTGAGGGGAGAAGTCATGTTGCTGCCATATGGAAGATGATTCATTTGTGCTTGATGTGGTGTCTTTGGTTGGAAAAGAATGGTAGATGTTTTGAAGACAAAGAACGTTCTTTGAGAGACCTTTGGGATTTTTTCTTTTGTACTTTGGGTTCGTGGGCCGAGGCTCTTGTATTGAATGATGCTAATTTTCAGGATTTGTTTTAGGCTCTTTTTGTTTCTAGTGTTATGTAGGTATTTTCTTTGTATACGTCCTGTGTACTTGGGTTTTGCCAATTCATGGTAATAAAATTTTCTTATTGACCATAAAAAAAAAATTCTGGGTCTTACAATTTAAAAATACCTTTTTTTTCTAGATACAAAAAAAATTAAATAGACCTAAATACAAAAATAAAAATGTTTCCTTGAAAATTCACAAGTAAATTTTTTCTCCTGGCTTAATCCAGTCCACCTTGTCAAGCTTGAGCTCACTGTTTGCAATTTTTAATGATGCTCAAGACAGTAGCTGGTCTCAAGCATCAGGAGTCCTAAATATCCAAGAGTCCGTTGTACATTCTTTACTCTGAGACATGTTGGCAAAGTTATTATATCATGTGTGGGAGTGCGCGTGCACGACGAACACTAAAATGCAAGTAGTACTTACCATTAAGGGGCAGCTGCCCTTCTTGAATAATGATAGTGCCTTTGTACGTTCATGCTGTGATTTGTCACCATGTATTGAAACAACCTTCCAATTTCTAAAAGCGACAGGTTAAAAATCATCAGTACAGTTTTATTTTATCTTCAGCAGCCTAGAGCCACAGAAGAATAGTCAGCTTCGTTAAGTTAAAACTATAGCACCAAAGATGACAGGAACTTACGCATCTTGCAGCATATTCTCAACTCGTTTTGTTTCCCATTTGTACAAGGCAAAAACCAATACTCTATTCCTGAAAAGTAGAATACTCCGGGGTTCAATTGACTCAGGCATGAATCCACAATTCAACAAAGAAATTAATTTGAACAGGGAAAATATCTAACTGAATAGTAAGAAATACTTTTGGGATTTGTGGTATTTTTCTAGAAGAGCAACCAAACGCTGATCACGTGACCGATCATCCAAAACCTATGCATGTTTATGAAAGTCTGTTAATAGATTGAACTATATATGCCTCACATAACTTATGAGGACAAAGATCATTTATGCTATTGAGAATTTATACCTCCACTATCTGCAGTACATCATGGTTTGCAGCTAAATCCTCCGAACCTACAACAACCTGAAACCACATTCACTGTTCAAGAGATTGTTATAGGAAACTGCTGAAAAAGTCATCATGTACAAAGATGAACCTTAATCGGATTGGGGTCCATGAACTCCTGTGCTAATTGATGAACTAACAGGGGCCATGTGGCACTGAACATTACCATTTGGCGAGCTGCACAATTAATATCACTCGTCAGCAAAAGAAAAAGGCTAGAAAGTATTTCATAAGACTTGGAACAGATTCAAACAAATTCCACAAAAATACAGATCCAAAAACTTGAACTAGAGCTTAATCAAATCCATAAGAATGAGTGCAAAACATAGACTTCTGTTAATTTCATTTCCTTGGATACCTATAAATAAAGGGACTAGTCTATGTTAATTTGACTAACGCAAATACCCATTAAATGGAGGGAGTAGTCTATCTTAATTTGATTTACATGGATGCCCATTAAATGGAGGGACTCACTTAACATGTTCCACCAAGCCCAACATATATGAGACGTAGAGAGTCAAGTAACTACCTGGTTTAAAGCAGGGCCTATTATCCAAATTCATGTATTTCTTTGCTTCTTTCATATGACACATGTAAGTGCAGGCAGTTCATATGTAACAACTCGATCCTAAGTTTAGACTATAAGATAAGTTTTATTATTATTATTATTATTATTATTATTATTATTATTATTATTATTATTATTATCAGATTTTATAGGATTATTAAATTAGAGTTCTATCAAGATTAAGATTCCTAATCTTAATCACGGTTTCACATGCACATGCGCATGCACGTACGGCTCTCTTCCCCTCAGCTTTAGGGTTCTGTTTTTATTTTGTTGGAACCGCTTATCACTCGTTAAACTTCACAGTTCTTGCACCTTTTATATTCACGACAACCGTCCCTATATAAATAGAACTCTTACGTGATAGACGAAATATCTTCAACCTAGAGCTAGGGTTGCCGCAGCAGCTCCATGGTTTTGCACTAGCAGCCGTTGCCCCTGTCGTGAACTACCACGAAAATAAGACCCACGACCCCTCCTCTCGCTCGGACGCAGCCATGTTTTGCACCATGCACGCTGCCCTCCACTTCATGCACAGTCTCCAGGCCACGTCCAGGAAAAACAACCAAAACCAGCTCGGTTTTCATCCACTCGAAAAGAGGCGCAAACCTCCTTGCACCACCACCACCCTCAACCTCACGATAGCCCCCTGTTCTCGCACCAAGAAACAGAGCACCTGCTCCCACCCCGTTCATGTGAAACCAACGAATCTCCACCACGCCTAAGCAGCTATGGACAGCCCCGAAATTTTCCGCCACCAGAATATACCCAGAATGCGTCGACGCGTTGGACAGCCACTGTAAACCAACGGCCATCCGCATCTCTCCACTGTCAACAACCAAAAGAGGCTCGTGTGCTCTGCTCAGCCCACCGCCGATCACCCCAGGACGTCGGAGCACCACCACGGTGCCAGAAACCGCCGACCAGCACGACCGCCAGCCACCCATAGCCGCCGCACATCAGCTTCTCTTCCACGGTGAGCCCCTGCTTCGCACGTCTCTCCCTCTCTCCCGAGCCCTTTGTTTCTCTTAATAATATGAAGTTGTGTTTTTAGGTTTATAATTTACTACATACTATAATAATAAGATTACCTTTATGCCCTTTTAATCTAGTATCTTAGAGGATTTTTTTAAATTACATATATGTCTTTTCTAAACCAGTATCTTGAACTTGAAGGAGTATTTTATGTATAATTATATTTATAAACTTACATTTAAGTCTATGTTATTTATGGATATTATTACATCATTTTATTTGAAGTTGTGTTAGGCTTAATATTTTAAATGTGAGCTTTTACTTAAATATATATATACATATTTATATATATATTAGTTAAAGACTCTTTTATTATAAAGAAGTGTTTAAAGAATTTGAAATATATGTTCAAGTCTAATATTGAGCCTAATATTTTAGTTAATATTACTTTGCCTATTTAATAGAATTTAATAAAATTATTATGTTATAATTTAAATAGAAATAAAGAAATATGTTAAGAGTATTTAAATAATATTGATAATTATTATATTTCTTATAAGATTAAATAATTATGTTAAGAAAGTAAATCTATTTTAAGAATTTAGATTTTTATGACTTATTTAAAATAGTCCAAGTATTCTACTAAGTTATAATATGTTTTTAGTATTTTAAGTAATTTAAAGATATAAGAATTTATTGTTTTTATTTAATATAAGATCTCTTGGCAGGTTTCTTTTATGAAAAACCCGTGACACTCCTAGCCTACGGGAAGGGGGTGTTACATCATAACTCGGATTTTAACATCCGTTAACTTTCTTTAAAATCATAGACAAATCCAGTAGACTTTAAAAAAGTCCATTCTTGTCTACAAAGTGATTTTTCTACACATTGTTGTACGATTATGATGTGCATGTATTTATATCGCTGAGGAAGGGATATCTTCGATTGGAGAAGGAAAAAAAACTTTGTTAATATGTTACGTACCAGAACAGGTCTGGCCCAATATACAGCGAACTTCTTGCTCAAATCCCATGTCAAGCATTCGGTCAGCCTCATCAAGAACCTACAAAAAATCAATCTCCACTTGTGTAAAGAGACCAACTGAAACTAGTTGTGTCCACACATAATATATATAAAGGCCTAGAGGCAGTACTTTTAACATATTATTTCCTTTTTCTCAAAATATGGTTCTTGTGGACAGTGGACCTTATCTAGTTGATGTTCACTTTTAATTTCTACTTGTTTCGAAGCTGTCTCTGGTTTGAGAGTGAATCTTTCAAAGGCTGAATTGGTGCTGGTGGGGGTTGTCTCCAATGCGGTGAATCTAGCCCGTCTCATGGGACATAAGGTATCTTCTCTACCCATGAAGTATCTTGGATTATCATTGGGTGCTTCCATATGGAGAAGCTACAACAAGATTTCTTGTGGAGTGGGATGGGGGACGAGTTCAAAATTCATATGGTGAATTGGTCCATTGTTTGCATGCCAATATTTGGGGGTGGATTGGGGAACCATAACTTGATGAAGCTCAACCAAGCTCTTTTGGGTAAATGGCTGTAGCAGTACCAACAAGAAAGGGGGGCCCTATGGAAGACAGTAATAGATTCCAAGTTTGGGGATCCTTGGGGAGGATGGTACTCGAATGAGGTACGCAGTCCATTTGGGGTGGGTTTGTGGAAAAACATTAGAAAAGGCTGGGAGATCTACCCAAGACATGCACAAATTGTGGTGGGTGACGATTATCATGTAAAATTTTGTTACAATAAATGGTGTGGTAAACATAGCCTCAAAGACACATTCCCTACCATTTTGAGATTGTACGGGCAAAGGATGTAGCTATAGCTGATCTCTTGGTCTTCTCTCAAAGCTACCCTCAATGGAATGTAGATTTCATTAGGGTAGCACAAGATTGGGAGTTAGAGGATATCATCGAGTTCTTTGCTTTGTTGTATTCCATAAGAGTGACTGGGTTAGATTCATAGCTAGATCGTTCTACCAAGTTCTAACCAGCCAAGGTATGACCACTTTTCCATGGAGATATATATGGAAGACGAAAGCTCTTCTAAAAGCTGCTTTTTGTTGGGCCAGCCCCCTTGGGCAAGATTCTTTTTTTTTTTTTTTTTTTTTTTTTTTTTTATGTTGGGGAACCTCTCCAAGGTAGGACCCATCGAACCCACCTTTGCAGAGTAAACCCCAGTCCCATACACCGCACTCTCGAAAACATTGGGCAAGATTCTTTTTTTTTTTTTTTATGTTGGGGAACCTCTCCAAGGTAGGACCCATCGAACCCACCTTTGCAGAGTAAACCCCAGTCCCATACACCGCACTCTCGAAAACATTGGGCAAGATTCTTACCACAGACAATCTGAGAAAACATCGTGTAATGGTGTTGGAATGGTGTTACACGCATAAGAAAATGGGGAATCAGTAGATCACCTACTTTTACATTGTGAGGTGGCCAAGACCATGTGGGGTGATTTTTTTGCTGGAATTAAATTATCATAGGTCATGCCTCATAGGCTGGTGGATTTTCTAGCATGCTGGATCTCCAAGGTAATCCACAAGTGGCAGCAATCTAGAAAATGGCTCCTATATGTATGTGTTGATGCATTTGGCGAAAGAGAAATGATAGAAGCTTTGAGGATCGCAAGAGGACGATGGATGAACTAAAAGTTCACCTTCTTGAAAACTTGTTCTTATGGGTGGGGGTCATTGATTTTAATGAACTAAATGTATACTTCTTTTTTACTTTCAGTTGTAAACCCTAGTTAGGTGCTTCTCATGTATACTTCCTGTGTACTTGGGCTATACCTTCTTTTCTTATGAATAAAACTTCTTGATTACCTATAAAACAAATCCCTACGGTGCAAGAGGATCCTCTAAAGTACTATATATTACAATACAAATGAAATAAAAATGAACAAACATTTTTGGGGTTTATGAAAATGCTTTACTAACTTTTTTTTTTTTATAAGTATGCTTTACTAACTTCATCAAGTCCCCCCCTCTCCTCCTTTTGAAATGAATTACCTTATGTAATAATTAAACTAAACTTCATGTATAAAAGGAAAGCTATTGGAGATTCGTGATTATCGAGATTTGAAGTCTCAAGTTTACCATTCTCTTTGTGCACACTTGTGTTGGGGCCACCTAACCTTTCCCACAGCACTAAATCAGACTACCGTGAGAGACTATAACCTTCTCCCCAAAAATCTGGTCTAGTCTTCAATGTTCGCCAGATATTTGCAAATATAACATATCCAGTAGTCAAAGGGCGGGTTAGGGATGAAATTTACACATAGGCGTCGTGGGTTTGACCACATTAGTTCTCTGGATTACATAATACACGATTTTGGCAAGTGGGATCGTGTGTTCAGGGTTTACTTCCCAAGGGTGGATTTGAAGAGTCAAACCTTAGTGAGGTTCCACATCATAAAAAAAAACTCCTAGGATACGCCCTCTAAAAGTAGATAGGAGATGGTGTCATATATTCAAGTCCAAGAAATTCTGAGATCTATTGTCTAGGTGGGTTTTGTGGCCGGCAAATTTTCTACTATGATTGTCTCGAAATCTCCCATGCCAACTAATGTTGCCATTTGGATGAAGTTCAATAACAAGATTACTTTTTTTTAATAACAAGTCAGTAACAAAATTATTTTTTGATGGTGAGGGAATCTTAGAGACCATGCAAACGCAACATGTCTTTTACCCGGTTAAACCCCAGACTTGTGTAACGCATTCCCATCACACAGATTAGGTAAATCATTGGCTTTTCATCGATGAAACGTGGCCCCTATAAATTATTTGCACCCAAAGGTTTGAACTTTAGTCCTAGAAGGAGCATACCAATAAGACCAAGGGCCTTACCACTTGAGCCAATCCTGAGGGTTAGGCCAAGAACAAAATTATTACAATGGACATGTTTTGGAGGAATTGAATTTTCCCAAGAGACTGACGTGCAATTGCAAAGGAAAATCCAATTCCTCTAACCACAACCGTTTATTCTCACAAGAAAAATAAGCACAAATTGATTCATTAAACAGAGTAAGAAATAATAATTAAAATTCCAGTATTCTTCAAAAAAAAAACTTACCACAAAAGATACCTCCTTAAGGGAGCACACACCCATTTCCATCAGATCCCTTAAACGACCAGGTGTTCCAATGACAACGTCCTGAGTTTAATGAAGGAGGAGATAAGCAATCAAATTACAAGAGAAAATAGCACCACATTACGTTTCCAAATAAATACATAAAGGGAAGCAAGCAGCAAATAAAACATATACTAAAAGGACAAAGAAAATTAAGAATGTGACTTCTACAATTGGCATATAATATAATCCTCATGCAATTAAAAAGAAGGAACAGAATATCTTACAACACCAGACTTCAAAGAAGATATTTGAGGTTGTTTAGAGGTTCCTCCATACAGACAAACTGATTTCACACCACAAGGTTTCCCAGCATCACACAGAACATCTGAAATCTACCAAAAGAACATAAAGCCAACAATTGGTAATGTTTCCAGAGATTAAAAATCAAATGAATGGTGCATAGATATGTTTGCAAAGAGAAGGAAAGACAGTGGAATAAAAAAATTAGCACAATTTCAAAAAGTAGTCAGACATACAACAAGAACATGCTACCATCTGATAATCCAAATTATTTTTGCTGTAGCAACATTTTTCAATCTTTCTGTGGTTCAGGAGCTCTTTTTTCATAGCAACCATCAGCTTAAATTTTATTTTTTTGTCCCAATTTGGTTTTCCAATCTGAGCATATGAGGAACTGTGTTATTCATGTTGATTTTTAGTCATGGGAGTACAATAACTTCTCAAACAAAAGCTTCTTGTACATCCCTGAATACCTGATTGATACCCCCCCTTCATTTTTTCTGTAAAATAACCTTATTTATCAAAGATTTTTTTAAGGAAATGTAAAGTGCTTCAATTAAAACTGTCATATGTTTTCAGTTCTTCACATTGTATTTCAATGTCATGACATCATATATTTTATTCGCAAGTTAAGTAATTCAAGTGGGGGGGAAGACAAAATAGTGAATGGTCACTCGGATTAGCAATTAACCCACAACTTGAGCATAGGCTATAATTCAGTTTCCAAAGATATTACTTGAGCAGGAGTTTAGAGTTGGAGAAACTGCAGGACAGCCCAGCTCAAAGTATTTAGACCCAAGAATAACTGGGCGCACAATTTACATTTACCTAGGAAACTCAATTATCTAGTCCCGTATACAAGATTTTTTTTTATGCCAATAGCATGCTCCTCCAAATTTGACCTATCCTCAATTCAGAAAAAGGAAACCCATTACACAACACCCATCTTAGCATGCCATTTTTTATTACAAATATCAATCAATAATTTTCCATGCCATTGAATCCATTTGTTTAGCATTTTGACTCGTCCTTCAATCATCAATTTTTTTTGTAAGTAAAATGAAAAAAGCTTGCATTCATCAAAATGATTATGGTTCTGTTCACTACCTAAAAGTTTTCATTCAGTCACCGAGATTGCATCCATCTAAACCTTACCATTAAAAGCTTTGTATTTATATAAATCTTTCCAGATTTATTTGATAAGTTCTTCCCAGATTTATGGATATACCTTGTTAAGGCCAACAACCAAAAAAAAAGTTACTACTTGTTATAGTCATGATTTATCAAAGATCAAGCACATAATTTTTTATCAGTAAAGACCGACCACAAAAATGAATGATGATTCATGAAATTTATTTGCAGTTAAAGGGGGACTTCTCCACAAAATTTCTCAGAAACAAAGTGTAGTTTAAAAACCTTAGTAAGGCAAGTAGAAAACAATATCTTTGCTGCTAAGATTAACTACAAATTCATATACTCCAAGATGTAAACTTTAATTTTGGCAAGGAATTATGCAATCTCAGAAACATTAACGGAAGCAATATCTTCATAATACGGAAGTTCGAATGTATGAGCTGCATAGTACAAACAAATCGCATATACAAAACGAGGAAGAGAAATACATGATGGGTCAATGAATCAATTGCAACATACTTGTTGAGCTAGCTCCCTTGTTGGTGAGAGCACAAGGCACAGTGGCCTGCGTCCGGCGGACATCTTCCCCTTCCGCTTGCTCAATACATGCATAACCGCTGGCACCCCAAATGCCAATGTCTTACCTACCAAAAACAAATAGCAATTTGATAGATACGATCATAAGTCCATAAAGCCAAACTCACATAAGAACGTACCAAAAACCAAAAAAGCTACCTGAACCGGTAGCCGCAATTCCAATAAAATCGCGACCGTCCAATAAGAACGGCCACGCCCGCGACTGAATCAAAGAAGGGCTCTGAAAATTCTTGCAGCACTCCAAAACATCCTCGTATAGCCCCGACTCGGCAAACGATCTCAGTGGCGAGTACTTGGATGCTTTTACATTCTTCCCAGTCACGACCACGAGTCCATCTCTCACCGTTTCATCATCATCAACGTCATCGTTTCGCTCCGGTTCCTCTTTCCCTTGGTGGGTTTTGCTTTCTGACACGTCCCCTTTCGTTTTATCGCGCTTCTTCTTCTGGGTTTCTAGGGGCTCGATTTCTTCAAGCTTCCTCTTGGGATTGGCTTCGTCTTTGTTGTCTCTGTGCTTCTTTTTCTTTTTCTCGGCTTTGAGTTCGGGGTTATGAGTGGGTTCTCGAGCTGTCTCTGGTTCGCCATTAAGCAAGGTGGTGCAGCTCTTTAGTTTTCGACCCATTGCCAGCAGCCGAAGGTAGCTGCTCTGCGGAAACGCAAAAAGGTTTTCAGGGGTTAGGGTTTTGACTTTCTTAGAACGGGGTTTTTGACACTTTGACGACCCGGTTACCATTTTAACGTCGGCACGAGGATATTATTTATGATTTACTATTCAATTATGTCACGAAAGAGTAAAAGGATGACGACAAAAAAAAAAATCGAAAAAAACTCTATTTAATGCATGTTTGGATGATAATATAGCTTTTAGTTCTAGATTTGTACGGTTAAGTTTGAATATCAAAATCATCTCAATCTATTTCATCTCATCTTATTTATTATAATTTTTATAAATTTTTATATAAAATAAAATAAACAATTCAATTGTTTCAAGTTCTAAAATAATAATAATATTTTATTCAACTTTCAACTTTTATCTAAAATCATCTCGTCTCATTTCATCTCACTATCCAAATTCCACCTTAAGTTTTATTATTAAAAAGTTATTTAATATTTGATAATTATATATTTAAAACACTTTTAAAGATTTGTTTGGAGATAATGTAAAAAAAAGTCATAAAAGGTTATTTGATTTAATGTTGTGTCTATAATAAGATCACATGACAAATTTGTAATTATCTAAAAGTTGTATGGTATATTTTTATATCTTTAATAGAATTTTTTAAAATTAGAACTACATTCTGCATTATTTGAAAAAATACGTTTGAGAAAAATAATCATTTTGATATTTTTCTTTAAATGTATTTTTATTTTTATTTTTAGATTAAGGCTCTATTTAGATAGTGGAGTGATATGATATTACTCTACTACTATTCAATGTTTTATCATTACTATTTATAGATAATCTGAAATCATTTCACTATCCAAACGTAATCTAAAAAAAATACTTAATATATAATAACTAAATAACCTAATTTTATTGTTAAAGAGTTTTTGAAACTATCAACATACAAAATTCAAATTGTTTTTATTAAAAGCGATTCAAAAGGATACCCTACCACAAAAGGTGATGTGTTGACACAGTAGCACAACTTTGAAGTATATTATTTTTATCTTATCACATTAAATTATTACACATTCTATACAAGAATAAGACTCATAAATTAATGTCTACACGTTATATGTAAATATAAATTTTAGTAAAAGGGTAGTATTACTATGCTATCCAAGTTTATTCGTTTGGTGTGCCCTTAGTGCAAATTGCACTTTTCTTTTCTTTTTTTATTATTTTTTTTTCAAACATTTTTAAGCATGTTTAAATATTTAAAAAAATAATGCATTGATAGTCACTTCCTTAACTATTAAATAAAAATAAATATTAAAAAATAAAATAAAATATATGAGCGATTAAATTGAGAGGACGAACTCAAGAGCATAGTATCATATTCTTTAGTAAAAAGAGTTTTACAATCTTATATATAACAACAAACTACACATCCGAGACCTCTGCATCAACCATCAGAAGAGCACATGTTGTTCATCCAATAAAAGTCGTGCGACTGAATAAAGGAGAGTTAGTCTATTCGAGCCCCTCCGGTAGAATTTATCTACACATGTATCACCGGGAAAACCCTCACCTGCCGATCTTGCAGCCATTAGCTTTGGGCACCATTTGGAGCGGCGCGTTGCGCCCACGTGCGGATCACAGAGAATGCGTGGCATACGTGAGCCATCAAACCGCATCAATGCCATGTGCGGCAGCTCAGGGCCCAGTTCACTGACACTGCCTCGACCGGCCGTTTGGCTCCTTCCCAAAGTGGCGCATGACTTTCACGTGCCACCACCGAATCCTGTTTGTGTGTCCGTTCCGTTTTCTATTGCTATGTTTGGTGTTTGGTTGCAATGTTTTGTTTTGGTGGGTTTTGGTGTAGGAATTTGTAGTTCCAACTCTATGTTGGTAGGTTTGATGTTGGTGTTTTGTTTAGTTGTTTTATTTTCAGAAAAATAAGGTGAAATAGACTATTGGACTTTTGTCCATAGCTTTGGTGGATACTTCTCCTCCTTTAGAGGATGTAATTTGGTTGTTACTTCTCCTCCATTGGAGAATGGAGTTTGGCGGTTGGAGCAAGATACTTTCATTTGAGAGCCTCCGAAGTTTAGACAATGTCGTCACTTACCGTACGTGGAACTTACAACATCATTTAGTTTGACTTGTAATTTTAAGTTACAGATATAATTTCCTTATGAAATGAATGAAATGATGACTATTTCTTATAAAAAAAAAACAAAAAAGACAAAAAACAAACTACACAAGTGGGTGACTTTTATTTCATGAGATATTTTTTATGAGCCAAACATTTCACTTTAAAGCTTTGTATGGTTATTACTTTTAATGGCATAATAAAATGATTTTGTTGCAGTTAAAATTGTGAGTGATAATCTCACTGGCTTTGTTAGAGAAAGAAGACACGTATAATCTATCATTAATGATTATTTCTTTAAAGAAAATTGCAACGTAGGCATAGCATGAAACATGCCTTCCTCAATTTTATGTGATAAAACCAATGTAACGCCCCGCTCTACAGCGTCAATAATAAAATCACTTTTAAAATTTTTTTAGAAAGTTGGAGTGCTACTAATGAATTTTGAATTAAAAATATTTTTTTTATTCTGAAAGAACCGCCAAGTACAAAAAAAATTTATAATAAATAAATTTGTTTTGAATTAAAATACTGAAATCATAAATGAGAGTACATGGAAGCATATATTAAAATTTCTCAAAATTTGTAGCATAAAAATCAAAACTTAAAATCTTTGTATATGATCTAGGTCATTGTCACAATAACGTAAATTAAAATGAATTTACTCAACATAAGGTTTAAAAATATAAAAATAAATTAAAATGAGTCAATGACTCAGTAAAAAACCCACAATAACGTAAATTTACTCAACATAAGGTTTTTCATTAAATATTTCATGCTGAAAACTTCATGATTGATCATATTGATGCTTTTTCTATGCATGACTGATTTGTCTGAATTAATTGACTGATCTAATTGATCTGACTTATTTGGCTGGCCTACATACTTAACCTTGTATGCAAGGTTATGTACTAACTTCCCTTGCTGCAGTAAAGGAAGCCAACTGTGTAATACTTTGGCATATTATAGTGGACCACGCTTGAGTCCATAGCTTGCACAGTCACCTTGAAATTGTATTAGTACTATGCATCTGAATGGTCATCTGATTAATTGTTATGAATTTATCTTACACTTGATTTTATGAAAGTTTACATGTTTTATGCAACGTAAGATACATAATGTATATATAGCTATAATATGCAAAATGAAACATCATGAATGATGTGCTTGCAAATATCATAATATACGTGGTACATAAAAATTGGTTTCAAAAGAACTGGTTTTAATAATAATATATATAACTAGCTAATGTATGCTAATCCTAATTATGATCAAGTTACTTACCTTGTAGTGTTGCTTCCTAAAATTTTCGACACAAAATTGATCAAGGTGCTAAACTTGGAAGTTTATGGTTTTTTCCAGATAACACGCATAACATAGATATTTATAAAAGGATTTGGGAGATGGTAACAATCAATTTGAGTTGGACTCGGTGAATACATGTAGTGACACTAATCTGCTAAACACTCGGTCGTAATCATCTAAAAAGAGAGCTTGAATTTAAAAAATGATCTAATAGTTAATTCAATGTATGATTGTTAATGACTGAGATTGCATAGAGGACTTTAATCAGTGATAATTTTAAATTGAAATAAACTTCTAATAGCCGCTATTTAAATTTTAAAAGGATTCTAACTCGTTCAATAAATAATAAATAAGATTTAACTTAGTTATTGAACCTAATTAAAAATCCCAATTAACCTTAATAATTTATCGCTTACAGACTTATCCAATATGACCCATTAATTATAATTTAGACCCAATAAAAATTATCAATATTCTAACTTTAGAATTATTGAGCTAGGTCATTACAGCCAATTTTCTCTATTTGTTGTTAAAAAGATATCTAATTTTTCTATTTTATCTTACAACTCTTCAAAAATACCATGCATCCGATTTTTTATTTTTATTTTTGCTTGTTTTCATAATGATAATTATTAATTACTAGTCATACCAATTCATAACAGTTGGTGCGACTAATAATAATAAAAATGAAAAATGAAATTTAAATAATTAGTTCTCCAAAATCAGTGGATATATATATTTACCGATTATGCATCTTCTGGTCGACCATCAAGACAGTTCAGCTGTAACGTACACGCTAGCCATGAAAATATGACCATCAAGATTGTAGTATGTCATCATCGGTTTTCACCTGTTTTTCATTCATCTAAACTGTCAGAATTGAATAAGGTTGTTATTTGTCAGTTTTTTGCAGTTAGAATGAGCACGTCATTGTTTGTGTAGCTCATAATGTAAAATGCAAAAGACTGCATTTTTTCCTTCTTTAAATTTATTTATTTATTTTCCATTGAGTTCAAACAATATTTTGTATAGATTTTACATTTATCGGTTAATGGAGCCTTTGTCCTAAGCATAATAGTTTATTGGTTTCAGAAATTTTGTGGCAATAGGTGGCAACTTGAACGTTTATTGAATGGTATTATCAGTAGCATATTGCAAGATCAATGGAGAAACGAAATGAAAGGGTCAAAGCAAAATTGCCATGCCAATTTTCTTGGCAAGTATAAAGTTTTCTATGCATCTTGAAGAAGCATACATCACTGTAAAATCAGAATGTAAGAACAATATAAATGATTTCTATATATATGTGGAAATCTCAAAGCCACTCTGTTGCTTGAAGCCAATAGCAATGCTGCTGATACATATCATCACTTCACTTGAGAAGTTGATAGGGGGGAGATATATTATTGACAGTGATTTCTAATTGCACTAGCAAAATTTAGGAATCAGGCAAGATTTGTATGCATTTATATATATAATACACCAATCTTATGAAATAGCAAAAGTAATTATGAAACTCAGGACAACGGGAAGGAAAACATGACTCTAAATAGAGGCAAACTTTGCACCTACCATCTACCATCTATTCAGCATGCCAATCATAGAATTAACTCGTCCAATCCTCACAAAACAACAACAAATTGTAACAGGAGAAATATGAAATATGAATATATCAAGAGGCGCCCTGAAAAGCAGGGATATATTGTACAATACTACTAAATGGATCACAGCACCAGAATCACATCACTTGTGCCCCCTGAAATACATGTAAACTTTCTGCACAAACCGAAGAAAAACGTAGACAAAGTCAGAATGAGAACAAAATTCTGAAAGCAATGTGCATAAAAATTACCGTGTGTGTTTCATTCCCAACTGATCCCCAAGGGTGCATATGCTCTCAGCAAGAAAATATATATGCAGAAACCAAAGTTGCCATTAGATATTTGCATTGCATGCGGAGAAAAAACCTTCATGGATTTCAAAACCACTTTACATTTATTTGGAACCAGGTGTCCGGGAACAAATTCCCAACTAATCCCAAGTGTGCACATGCTCTCGGCAAGAAAATATATATGCACAAACCAAAGTTAACATTAGATATNATTAGCACTAGGTGTCTAAGAACAACATCCCGACTAATCCCAGGGGTCCACAAGCCCTCGGCAAGGAATTTCCCGTCAGTGCACCTTGGGCAATTCAAGGAGAAGATGCTAGAGTCCGATAGCCCCTAGAGATTGTTTGCACCCAAGAGGATTTGAACCTTAGACCTTGGAGGGAAAATACCATCAAGACCAAAGCCTTACTTGAGCCAACCCCTGGGGAGCTACCTATTATACAAATTGATAGGAATATCCTTCGCTTTCTATTGCAATTTTCCGTATTATAACTAAGGCAGCAAGTAAATAAGACAGATTAAATATTGTTTTAGTAATCCTATAATGGGATCCATCAAAAAAACCCAAGGGCTTGCACGCCGGGGCTTGCATAAATCATTTTTCTTTTTCTTGTTTTTACCGGTAAACACATTTGATAGATTAAATATAGCATAAACGTTCAATATGCATTGAAAAAAATGTCAACTATGCACAATGAAACTGTCCAGAAGCAAATATGATCAATTAAGAGCCACAAAAGAATGCTTCCTCTGAATTTTAATACCGTCTCCAATCAAATCTACCATAGTGGCAAAACCAAGAGCAAGGAGTACCCTTCAGTCTGCATTTCCTACCATGACACATTAAACGCTCACTTTTAAAAATGTCACCAGAATCCAGATCCCAAATGCCAATCCTCAAGGAACTCTTAATACAATGTCGCTTTTGAAACCTCTCTATGCCCAATTTCTACCAACTTACAACAGCAACCTCTGATCATTCAGAAATCCCTAAAAGGAACTCTCAACACAACTGCTCCAGATTTGGTAGCATCTATCATTCTGAAAGCCTTTTTACTCTATCAAATTTTTAATCTATTCATCTCAAAAGCCAAACTGGAAAATTGACATCATCCACCATAAAAAATAGCCCTCACTACATCAAACTGACTACAGTGACACTGGAAAAGATATACATTTTTAATTAGTCTGGAAAAGAAATATCATATACTATGAAAAAACATAAGACATGTCAAACTAAATCATCTATAACCGATCATGAAAATAAAAGCAGCACCAAATGCACATCCTTGGTGCATGCCCATTGCAGTTTAGATCTACTTGATTCTCTTACAATTTTCTCATTTAACTTGTATTCATTTCTATGGTAACATGAATTTACTTGTATATCTTGGTCACAAAGAACTTAAAAAAAAAAAAACAAAGATTTCGGCAGCCAGGGGGGAAAAAACACATAACTCACTACAGATGCCACCAATTTAAGTGCATGAATTGTATTGTACTTGAACCCAGAGGGATGGATCAGTTAATTGAATAAATGAGGTTCTACCATAATCACTCTTATGACTTTAGAAAAAGACAATGCATGTGTTCTGGTTCTAACCTGAAGTACCCATAAGCTTAGAAGTGACTCCAAGCAAAACAAGCCAAAACCAACTAAGTAGAATATCTGCAGGAAAACCAAATGAAACATTAGTTAAACCCTAACGCCAAGTCAAATGAGTTATAAGAACCTTGTACTAATATGTTGCACTTCCATGATGGTTCCTAATACAATTTTGGTCGTCACTGTTCAAGGCCCCAAAGTAAGCAGCATCAGAAAGCAAGCATTATGTGACAGGAAGCATATAACTTGTAATCGTAGTGCCTTATGACACGTAGCAGAAGACACAAAAAAGAAACAGTTTTTATTCAGAATAAAAATTTCGATGAGGGTAATTTTATACCCTAAAACATTGAGGGTAATTCAATCCAAAAAGGAAAAGATGATGTTTTAAGAGAAAAAAAAAATTCAAAAATCAGTGATAACTTTCCTTAAAATCATGGCAACATCCTTGTGAGTTGTGCAATTTCAGTTTCAATGTACACAGAAAATAAGAACCTCAATGCAGGCATTAACCAACTTACCCCAACCATTACATGACCATCAAAGACATCAATTGCGGCAAGGATTCCCCTGAATTAGAAAAAAATTAAAGGCTTGTTTATAATTTATGACATGAAAACAACATCATACAGTTATTGCAAGCCTCAATGCTCATCAACAAGCCTGGGTCGCTTTTACAAAGATAAAACATAGAAGTAAAAAGCAAGTTATATATTGTGCTCTAAACACTGTAATTTCTGAATGATTGAAATTAAGTTCACTGCAGCACCAGGTAAAATAACCCATTTCCTTTACAATACGGAAAAAGGTTAAAAGGGAGAAGATTCAGTGATGGACATTCTACAAAAAGAAATAATGACTGAGTCCCTTAAAATTCCATTAGTTTGTTCAATATATACTAGTTAATACTTTTGACCAACTTTAGACAAATTATAAAATTATACCATTAATGAAAACTGTTCATAAATATACCAGTCGCTGGACATGTGCTAAACAGCAACTAAGAACTTGAGGACTCTTTTATCAAGTTGTGACACCTCAGATTTAGTATGATAGAGTGGGGAGTTCCAACACTGAGGGAAAAGTTTTTGCAGTTCATAATGACTCCAAAGGGATCCGACCGATTGTAACAATGATTAGTCTTTTTGGAGTAAAAACCTAAATGTGGTTTGGCCTTTGCTTGGATTGTCACACAAGGTCCTTTCACAAGATACTTCATTACAAACATATTTGTGCAATATATTAAAATGGGAATCAAAACCATTTCAAGCTTAGTTCATACAGCTGAGAAAACAATAACTTACGTCAATGACTTCCCATGAAAGACAACTGGAGGTGCAATAGCAGCGAATATACAAAACCCAATGTGAATCTGCATTATGCCAAATTGATTAATGGACAGAAAAATATGCCACCCATTCATGAGGAGAATAACTTAGAGAGCATGTAAAATATGGCACGTACCAAGTAGAATATGAAAAACCAACTGAACTTCAAGGCACTATCAGTCCTGCATTGCAGACAAAACCATTTGCAACAACCATCAGCACTCTCAATGTCATACTTATATAAAGCTTTAATAAAATTGGGGAACCATCAGCATCTTTGAAAAAAAAATGTCACTTCTATGCAATGACAGTAGAAATTCTTTAACTTCAAAGAAAAAAATATTAAATGTGTTTCCACTAACTAGGTTCATATCACTGACATCAAATATAGGTGCGTTCTCTCACCAGTTGAAAAAGAAAATGATATCATTGCCACCTAACCAACCACGAAAGCCACAGAATATACAATACCCAAATACAACAACGCACGAGATGGAAAATTCCAAAATTGCTATACTTTGTTGCGAAAGAATATCAAAACTTCTAGCAAAAAACACCGGCCAAAGTTCCAACACAGGATTCCTAAGACAAAAGAGTATTATAAAAAACAAACTAAAGATCAATCAGTCAAGTGCAAAACATTTTGAGATGCTTAAATAAGCTATAATCACAAACCTTAGCATGGAATCTTCAGGAAGAGATTTTACATTCTAAAAGATGACATGGTAAATGATATCCAAAAATTTATCTTTCTTTTTCAGTAAGAATAAAGTTTTATTAATTGGAGGGAGGCATAGCCCATGTCCACAAGAAGTATAAACGGATTACACCTAGCATCATCTAGGAACTAGAAATGGTGTAAAACAAATTGTGAAAACTAGCCCCATTACAATCAATAACTGAAGCACAAGAAAAAATAGTGTTGAAGAATCTTTTCAGCTCATCCAAGGAACGCTCGCTGTCTCCGAAACAACTTTTTTTATCGGTTAAAAAAATTTTATTGATCATAAGAATAGGCAAAGGCCCAGGTATATGGGACATATACAAGAGCGTCGCTTGAGCATGCTAGTTTAGCAATACAAGAAATTCATGAAAACTCAGTCCATTGAAATCAATTACAATCGACCAATGAAGTAAAGTGTTGAAAAATAATTTCCTACGCTCTTCTATTGATCGCTCTTGATCTTCGAAGCTTATGTCGTTCCTTTCCCTCCAAATGCCCCACCATAAGCATATTGGGACCATCTTCCATATTGTTGCAGTAAGAGAGTTAGCCTGAAGGCCTCTCTAAGAAGATAAGAGATCGATCACCCTTCTCGGCATCACCCAAGCTAGTCCCACCCGAGTGAAGAAGTCATTCCATAATGTCGTCGCAATCTCACAATAAAGTAATAAATGATCAGCCGGCTTCCCACTCTTTTTGCACATACAACACCACTCCATAACAATAAATCTACGTTTCCTTAAATTGTCGAGTGTTAGTATCTTCCCCAATGAAGCTATTCATAGAAAGAAGAGTGCATTTAAGGGTGCCCTTGTCTTCCAAATACTCTTCCATTGGAATGGGCTTGTTGTATGTGTGTTCATGGCTCGATAGAAAGAGCAAATGGTGAACTTCCCTTTCTTGTAGTGACGCTAGAAAATCTTGTCAGTAACTTCCCTCCTCGTGCGAGTGGAATAAATGAGATCATAAAACTCTGATATTGTGTTTACTTCCCAATCATGTGCATCTCTAAAGAAATTGACATTCCATTGAGGAGTAACATTTGATAATCACATATTTATAGCATGTTTTCCCGCAATGGAAGCTTCTTTCATTCTTGCTATGCCATGGACTTCTGGATAAGCTTCCTTGAGTGCATATCGCCACACCATATGTCATGCCAAAATTTGATTTTGAGTCTGCCACCCACCTCAAATTGGGTATTTCTATAGTATGCATCCCATCCTCTTCTTATATGCTTCCAAAGCCCCACCCCATATGGCCCATTTACCTCATGTAAGCACCAAACTCCCCATGCTTCACTATACTTCGATTCTATTATATTTCTCCACAAGGTCCCCCATTCTTGATAGTATCTCCACAACCATTTGCCCAACAAAAGCCTTGTTAAAAACATGTAGATTCTTGATACCCAAACCTCCTTCCAAAATGAGGGAGCATATTGTGGCCCATTTTACCAAGTGAAACTTAAATTCATCATCCATTCCCCCCATAAGAAGTCTCGCTGAAGTTTCCCCATGTGTTGGACCACCTTGGTAGTTAGTGGGAACAGTGATAAGGAATAAGTCAGCAAGTTGGATAGAGTACTTTTAATTAAAGTAACACTACCACCTTTTGGATAGGTACATCCTCTTCCAACTAGCCAATTTCCGCTCCATTTTCTCTAATACATCATCCCAAATTGATTTCAATTTGAATGGTGTACCCAAGGGGAGGCCAAGATATTTTATTGGCAAATATGATATCTTACATCCCAATATGGAAGCTACGCTCTCCAGATTAGTAACATCTCCCACCGGAACTACTTCTGATTTGGTCAAGTTCACCTTCAATCCCGAAGTAGCTTCAAAACAGAGAAGAAGAGTCCTCAAAGCTTGAATATGATCATTTCTGGCCCCAAAAAACTAGTGTCGCCGGAAAATAACAAATGAAATATACTTTAGCCCCCCCCTAAAAATCCACAGAGGAGACCGCCCTCCACAACTCCTAAGATCATCTTGCCAAAGGCTTCCATTACAAAAACAAATAGTAGCGGAAAACGAGGATCACCTTATCTTAAACCCCGTGAGCTTTTAAAGAATCACATGGGGGTGCCATTCACCAAGATAGGGAAACAAGCTATTGAGATGCAATGAGTAATCCATGAACGCCATTTCAAACCAAAGCCACATCGCCCAAGCATGTAAACCAAAATGCTCCAATTGACCCCCTTTTCCATGTCTATTTTACACAAAAGTCCCAGCTCTCCTGATTTGAGTCTACTATCCAAACATTCGTTTGCAATAAGTATCAAGTTAAGAATTCGTCTTCCTCTAACAAAGGCATGTTGAGGCTTGGATATTAGCTTCTCCATCATCAAGCTCAATCTATTTGCCAACACCTTTGACATGATCTTGTACATCCCACTCACCAAGGTAATAGGCCAATAATCTTTTACCTCTACCACACCGGGTTTTTTGGGAATGAGATCAATAAAAGTTGCAATGAGACTTTTTTCAAACCTTCCATTTTCATGGAATTCATGAAAGACACCCATAATGTCAAACTTCCCAACAAGTTTGAAAAAAATCCATAGAGAAGCCATCCGGACCTGGAGCTTTGTCACCCACCATAGAGAAGCCATCTTTGATCAATGCCACACCTACCATTCCTCTCCATCCAGAGGCACCACATCATACAATGAGGAATTGTTATCCAAACTGCAGCAATATGTATATTACCTAGAAGACCCTTCCAACACCCAAACAACTCCACTATCCTTCTAGGCATAACCCCATGCTGCTCTGGTCCGATTAAAAACCAAAAAAAGATCTTTTAACGCCAGCATAGAAGAAATTATCATGTTATTGCTCCAGCTGACCCAATAACAAAAGAAAGAGCACATAATGTCATCACAATAAATGTCCCCACATTACCCAATATCAGTAATTGTGACTAAGGAAAAAAAAACAATTGTGACATATTTATCAGCTTGAGAAGGAGAGTGGACTTGGTGGTTATACGTCATCACTTCTTCCAGAGTAAAAGGAAAGACTGCAGCTTTTCTTTTTTTATGCATCAAATTAGGTTCAACCTCCATTAAACCACCATAATGTCTACCATACTACCATGCATATCAATGCCAATGCTTGAACAACATTGATCTGCATGTTCGGTTAAGACAACCATATATAAAATTATGCATATAGTGTGCAAGTAAAGAGAGACAACCGTATCAAGAGGGAAGGTCAAAACATGCAAATTGGAAAGTAGCCCGCAGACAAGAAATTTAGTTTTCATCGAATTATTAGTCTTCTTGTAATAAATAAAATCCTTCACAACGATTAAATATATTATGTATGATCCTTCTTGCTCTGCATTGTTCAATACTAACCTCATAGCACGGTAGAGAGGTCTGTACCACAGCACATACGACAACGGGCATCCAAGGAGAGCATAGATCGTTGCAAGAAAAAAAATTTTGACACCTGTAGTGAGTGAACCTTGTCAGAAGATCCAAATTGCACTCAACCCAATATGATTGCATGGATATGACTAAAAAGGAGAAGCTCCCCCCCGCCTCTGATCCAGCACACCATCACAGCAATCACATTAAAAACAAGACAAAGAACTATACCTGCACAAACAGCCAACTAAAAATGAAAATACGGTAGATTGAGAATTAGGAAGATGTTGCTCACGACTCAGTAATTCTCCTACATTTGCCTTTCTATGCTGTAGACTTTTGGTGCTTTGAAATATGTACATGATAACCAAAACCAAAAAAACCACTATCACATGTGCCAATCCCTTCATTTCAGTAGAAACTTTCAACAAAAAGGCCAAATTAAAATTTTTTTATTTATTGGCACTGGGTGTCCAATAACAACGTCCCAACTAATCCCAAAGGTGCACAGGCCCTTGACAAGGAGTTTCCCGCAAGTGCACCTTGGGTAATTCAAGAAGAAAATCCCCAGTTCGATTGCCCCTAGAGATTGCTTGCACCCAAGGGGATTTGAACCTTAGACCTGGGGGGAGCATCCAAGCCCAAGGCCTTCACCACTTGAGCCAACCCCAAGGGGTTCAAATTAAAAAGCTTCTTAAAAAACAAAGGAAACAATTTAACAACATTTTAAAAGGAATGAGCTTACAAAAAGAATATAAATCTACAAAGTAAGAAAAAGTAAAGTTGTAAAATTTTGCACGATGCTCGCTACAAGGGGAAAATCGTTACGAAGACTTTCAGTGTTGTATATAGTTTCTCTAAGAAACCCAAATGAAGGCATGCTTAAATTAAAGAAACAATACTCCATATCAAGCTGCATGTTATAATTTTTTTTTTTTTTTTTATAAGTAAAAATATTATAAATATATCAATAGGAGTAACCAAGTACGCTGGACATATACAAAAAAACACCCAGCCCATACTAGAGAGCTCCTAATGACCCAAAAAGCCCGTGATAATTAGAAATCTATCCAAAATACACATTGAAGAGTTATAATATTAGCATAGATGGAAATATATGACGTCCCTCCCATACCTAGCCAACTTGCAAAAGCCAAATACTGCAGCCTTTGAACATGGACCGGTATTTCATTAGCTATATCATGATGAATAATCGGGAAAAATGGAGGCCAATTTTTATCATCGTTAGGGACACCAGCTGATATACAAAATTGAAAACAGAATTAGCGATTTAAAGTATAGCAAAACAGGTTTAAAAATTCACAATGACCTGTAGAAGTTGAATGTTGTGGCATATACCTTTAGCAACAGCATCTTCTCTCCGTCTTATGTCCTGTCAATTTCAAGAGTACATTGAAATATAAGAATCAATGATCAAAGTACTTAAAATATTCAAGGACAAGCAGAAGCAAGAAATTATATCAAACAGGCTTCACAAACTGTAAGCAAATCATTGCTAACTAAGGCAACACAATCCTCATGTTTAGAAATGAACAATGCAGAAAAATCTTACTTTCTAAAAATAAATCTCGAGGAAAAACACTAGAACATATAATTGCAAAACTAACCTTTTCCCTCCGTTTGAGATCTGCTTCCCACGACGCAAGCTCTTGCTCTTTGCTCTTAGAACCCTACATAACCATCCCATCAAGTACATAAATCAAAAGTTTCAAAAAACAGAACAGAATAGTAAAGCAAATGGTGACTTCAGTACATTCATTGTATCTAATGGTATGTCCACCGTTGCATCATGTTTCTGCCCAAAGCCAAAGGTTTCAGATCCCAATGTTGGAATGCGTGGCTTTGATCCAGGAGCAGCAGATCCCTTCTGCAAAAAATAAAAAATAAAAAAAAAGGGTTCCCAAAGGATGACACAATGAATAATTGATTCAACCATCACATATTTAAATGATAAATAAAGGGATATTCGATGCTGAAATTTGTAGTGGCCCTGCAAGCATGCCCAACCATGAAGTCATAAAAATACCAGTGCAGCTTATTTTAAATTTGCAGATGAAGTGCAAAATTTTAGTAGTTTTTTTCATTAGCAGCAAGAATGTCTCCAATGGACACACATGCTTCAACAATCACAGGTCCTTTAATTTAAGTGCATGACATGAAGAGCCAGTTTGGTATAGAACTTCATAAAGGTAAAATCTGGGCAATGCAATGCACCTTATCCATATTCCATCGCCCAACTCATGGAAATTAATTAAGGTACAAAGCAAATGAACAATCAATTTCACCAAACACAATGCCATCCAAACATGGTGATCATCTAACCTATGAAAAGGTCATTTATCTTTAAGATTTTAATTAATATTTTCAACTTTAAACAGAATTTTCCAAAATCTAATCTATCAAAAGACTTTGACATTTAGCTATTTCAAGTATTTACATTTTGAATTTTTTGACAAGTACAGGCTTCCATATTTTTTTTCTTATTATAAGTTGTCACCAATAAGAGTTAAACTTAGTACCAATTGCAACCCTTACCTAAATTACAACAAAATCAAAGCCCAGATAGATTAGGATTTTTTTTTTAAAAATTCAAAACCAAAAATATTGAATTTTTTACTAACTTATCTTTTCTCGGGGGACAAGAAATGAGAAATTATATTTCCCAGATTGTTATTTTGGTCTTACTAAAATTCTAGCCATCCATGCATGCTAACCATGAAACCTATCAGAACATATATGGACCTAATAGATAGTTCAGCTTTTGATCTTGCACGAAAAAAATGGAACACATTAGAGGGAGTATTCCCTTTTGGTCTTTTCAAATAGCAATGATTGCCTTACTAGGTTTTTTCTATGATACAATATACACAGACTGAAGGAATAAAAAGCCAAGAAACCAAAATAATGAGTCATTAAAAGAACCATAGCTCAATGAAAGACGAGTAATGCTAGAAACTACAACACCATCCCACTCAGTATATGTGACAGCATTTAATTAAGTAGGAAAATTTTACATCCCACTATGATGAGGTGGTATTGCCCATCAACCTTTGAGTTTTTTGTTAAAAAAATAAAAGATTATTCAAGGGTGATAAAAATGTCACATTTTAAACAGTAGCAGGGCCGGCTCTTCCATTAGGCGAGTTAGGCAATTGCCTAAGGCCCCTGATGGAAGAAGCCCCCCCCCCCCCCCCCCAAAAAAATATAAAGTAGAATTTTTTTAAAAAAAATATGTACCCAATAAAAAACTTTAATTAACTCAATGAGAATGAGAATATAAAAAAGATCAAATAGATATTGTATCATTATTAGTTTTTAAAAGTATCAAATATAATAATTATTTTAACTATTCTCATTCTAAGAATACACTTCTCTTTTGTGATTATTAATTTAATATATAATTAATATGAAAATTATAAATAGCAAAATTTAATTTTCCATTGTTCATAAAAGGCTTTTGTATAATCCTTTGAAGAGGTAAGAGCCCACTTTTTTTCAAATGTGTAAGTTGTTTATAGAACGTTATTAACAATAATGATTATAATTGTGTCTAAGAGTTTAAAGTACTTGTAAAACTAGGTTTGATAAAATTCTCTCTAAATCAAAAATTTTCTAAAGTGATTAAGTAAGTTATTAATTGAAAATGTGGTATAATATCTTAATCAATAATTTTACTTTACAAAATGATAGGAATTATTTTTAAATAAAAATAGAATATAAAAATAAAAATAAAAATATTTACTTTTACTTAAAAGAAAGAAAGTTTCACTCAAAATTTTAGCCTTAGGCCCGGAACGTATTGAGCCGACCCTGCATGGTATGATGAAAGTAGGATGGGAGTGTAGTATGCAACATTACTCAATTAAGTATAACTCAATGACTGCCTCGTTAGTATGAGTGGGATGATGGTTGGACAGTGATATAGTTTCTAACATTACTCTTAAGTGCTTCAAATGTGTCGATAAAACCCAAAAAAATAAAAAAAATAAAAGCGAGACTTATATCTTACTCTCACCCCCACTTAGTTTAGTCTCATCCCATTTTATCTTACTATGTAAAATGCGAGACTTTTATCACCCTTGAATTATCTTTTATTTTATTAAAGAAAAATTCAAAGGTTGATGGCCATGCCACCTCATCGTGGGATAAGAGTATAGTATGTAAAAGTTTCCAATTTTAGATTTCTAATTTTCTTTTTACTTGTCTCAAGAGTCAACTTGTTTCAAAATTCGAATTTCTTAACGACACTTTTAAAAGATTAATTATTAACTGCCTTTAAAAAATTCTCGATGCTTGACCCAAATTTCGTGAACTATTGTTTTGATTGGTAAGAAGAACGTATTGCGCAGGGAATACGAGGTACTAACCAAGCAAATTGTTTGAAAAATTCAAACATGTTAGCCACATTATTCCAGCTTCTCACCAAATTTAGAAATATTTCCCACATTCATCTACCAATATTTTCATCAATTTTCTCCGCAACTAAAAGGATCAAAACGCGGGAGTTCCAGATCTAGATCAAGGCCGCGCGAATACCCAAACTACCCCTCCCAACATAAGAAAGATAGTAATCCAGATCACACAAAAGAGACTAAAACCAAGAGGAAAAGCCTTAAAAGACGAAAATGAAGAGCCGAAATGAGGGTAGATCCCAGAGGGTAAAAATTGGAAATGGAAACCGAGAGAGAGAGAGAGAGAGAGAGAGAGAGAGAATTACCGAGAAGGGATTGACCTCTTCCTCGTCAAATGGATTGGGGTCGTGGTGCCGATTCATGGTGTTTCTCTCTCTCTGTCTCCTTTTCAGATCCCTAAATTTTTGCAGAGAAAAAACCTCCGAACAGTGTGCAAAATTCTCGCACACAAGTGAGAGAGAGAGAGAGAGAGAGAGTGTGTGTCTGTGTGCACGTCACTTTAATTCGGCTTGTTTGCAACGCGGGATTTAAGTTTAATGATTCTATATATTTGCACTTGGATATGAAAATATTTACTTAAATTGCCCTTGCTTTGTTTTTCTTGCAATTCAAAAGCGGGAAGTTGAACACCAAATTAAGTTCAGTAAACTAGTAGACTCCAAGTCCGAAGGTCGAACGTAGGGTTATTTAAAATAGTAAGATGAATGAAATGATTTTAAATAAGTTGAATAAAATATTATTAAAATATTATTTTTTAATATTATTATTATTTAAAATTTTTAAAAAATTAAATTATTTATTATATTTTATATAAAAATATAAAAAAATGTCAAAGTGTTATGGATTTACTGATATAATAAATATGTAAAAGTGTACGGGCACCAGCAATAATCCTCCAACATAAATCAAAGTTTTTGACAAATTATTCATAACAATACATTAAATAAAAGTATAAAATAATTGTTAAAAAAAAAACAAACGGAAAGACATGGGCTACCCACTGCCGTTATCTCATCCCACTTACTAAAGTGGCCCAATACCAATTCCACTCCTAGCTATAGCCCCGACTAATAACCGTAACAACTTAAAACAAAAATAGACAATAATATCCTAAACAAATTAAGAAGTCCCACCACTCACATAGTCCTACAGATAACCTCCAAAGACGTGACTTGTAGAAATGGGTTAGGAATATGTCTTCCGAGAAAAAACTGAGCATCCCAACCATGGATATAAGTTGTTAGTCAACCCCGCCGACAAATATGAATCTCTTAAACTGGATTTGTCGTAAGCTTGGCAACCTCCAAACAGTTCAAACCCTTTGCCTTGTCGTGAAGTAAAAGAGGCCAGATGTGTTGTTCCTTATTGAAACTAGGTTGAACCAAAAAATTCTTGAAGGGATCAAACATAAGTTATATTTTGGGAGTGTTTTTTGAGTTGATTGTTTGGGAATGAGTGGGGGTTTAGCCATGTTGTGGCTCGATGAGGTTGATTTATATGTTCAAAGTTATTCTCAAAGAAATATCCAAGCTAAGCTTTGTTTTGGCTCAAGAAAATTTGAATGGCAACTAATTGGTTTTTATGACCATCCTGACGCAACGCGGTGATATAAGGGCTGGAACTTATTGCGAATTTTTAAAGATGAGTCATCTCTTTTAGTTATGGGTGATTTTAATGAGAATTGAAACATGTCTGAAAAACAAGGTGGAGTTTCTAGGTCTAAAAAATAAATGGAAGAATTTCATGATGTATTATTGGACTGTCAGTTGAGTGATTTAGGTTCATTTGGGCTCTAGATATACATTGTATAATTATCATTATGGCTCGACATTCAACAGAGAATAATTGTATCGAGTTGTAGCCAACCATTCCTGGTTTTCTTAGTATTCTATGCACAAAGTTTCAGTTCTACCTGCCATCTCCTCAAATCACACTTCTTTATTATGGTTTGTCTCTGTCCAAGGCTAGGGTTTTATTAAAAAAAAAAATCAAGGTGATTATCTAGATATCTTGCTCAAATAACTGTTTAAAGTAAGGCAACTTAGATTGATTGGTTGGTCACATAAATATGATTAATTGTCACACTTTTATAAATGGACCTTATCTATTTGAACTGTGAAGTTTTAATAGTTATCTTTCCCAAAATATTTGTTTATTCTTTATTAAGGGCTGATGAAAGTTTATGTAGGCATTAAAGGCCCAAGGGCCCAAGTCCATCTAAGCCCAAGGGTTCGGATTCATTTCAGCCAAGTGTTCGGCACTTCACCCACTTGCCCCTTTACACTTCTGCTGCTAAGGAGGTCGAATTCTTCAAAGGGGCAGAATGGAGATTGGGTGGAGACGACGGTTAGAAGAGAGAGAAAGAGAGATGGAGAAAGGAAGTAATAAAAGGGGACGAGGAGCAAGGATGTGGGCATCGATTTTTCTAGTTATTTCCATGGTGTTTTCCATTTTTTTATTTTAGCTTTTTATTGCAAGTTTGGCACTGTTAGGGTTTCTGTAAAGCCTCGAAATCATCTTCTTCAAGATGATTGTAGGCTAACTTTGCAACTAGGGTTGCAGGGAAGGGGTTTTTTTTCCTTTCCTTCCGAGAAATGTTGGTTGCTGCGTTGTTTCAACAAATTTTCTGTTTCTATATTTTCAGTCCTGATTCACTATAGGTTTTTGTGGAATCTCTTGTTCTTGACCTGTTGTAGACTCATGGCACATCAGGACCTTGAAATAATCAAAGATTCCTCAGCCCTAGGGTCTTAAAATGAAAATGATGATAATATAGTGAGTGATTCATTTTTTATTGGTGTTTTTAATCTGAGATTGCATGATTTTCGTGAGTATGTGTTAATGTCATGACTGATTTGGCACAAACAGATGCACCTTGTGACCTACATTTCAAAGAATGAGAAAACCCTAACCCAGTGACTCTAGT